>BQKN01062100.1:35418-57462 GCA_022839385.1 Asparagus kiusianus
CCCCCCCCCCCCTTTGCGCGATCGGAGTTTGCCGCTGCCTCCGTCAGAGTTCGCCGCCGCCATCAAGCCCTGCCGCCGCCATCAAGCCCTACCGTCGCCGTAGATCCTTTATTTTTCCGCCGAATCCCCTTAAAAAAACCCTAGTTTCTATTTCGCAGATTCTTGTCGATATATTTTCTGGCCTCTTCACTTTATCTATTTCTATGGACTTGGAATGAGCTTTCCTCAATTTTATTGATTTTAGGTTTAATTTCAGAGTGCCTCCAGTACTAAAGTTGTTTTACCGCTTATTAATCCTGAACTTTTTTATTAGAACTTTGATCCCTAATTCCACGATGGAGTTATCTTCCCATTATTTGTATTCATGACTTCAGTTTGATAGTCATGTGTACAGATTGCAGGAATTAATTGCTTAAGTATGTTGTCAACTAGTAATCCTCCATTCCTTCTATTTTTTGCAATAATTGGAGATATAATCAAATATTAGTACTTTTCCATGCTCCTCACTGAACTTTATTTTCTAGGCAATGTGCATTTTTATGCAGTGAGTTGTCATTCCACAGGTCTAATTAAGCTTTCTTTATCCCTAATCGATGATGTGTGCAATATTGTAGCTTTGTGTGGCTTAATTGTTTCATAAATTTTCAAAGTTTAAGCATTATGATAGGTTGGTTGTTAGTACTGATCTGCAGGCTGCATAATCCCAAAATTTATGCTTAGACCTTTAATAAGCTAGCGAGTGAGTTTGGAGCAAGGTGAACCAAAAAAAAGTCTTTGGAGGGAAGATGTGATGAATTAGCTAATTTACAATTAAAATTTTATAACCTTTCCTTTTTATGTGAATCAATAAATCGAACATTAAAGCCTATGAGACCCAGATGGATCAGTGGCTTTTGGTTAGCGATTGGATGGTGTTCATCCTATTTCAGAAACCGGAACTAATTCTTTAAGTACTGTGTTCACTACAACAAAAAAGCTAATCCGCGAGGAACAAGTTTGTCGTTGAAAGTCGAGATTTCCTCGCCGTAGTGTGTTGGCGAGGAAAAAACATTGGTCACCATTTCCTCGCGGTAGGGTGGTCAAGAAAAGTTTCTGCGAGGAATATTATAATTTCTCGCGAAATCCTTTTTGCGATGAATATATTCTTTTCTCGTTGTTACTCTTTAGCCTCGAAATTTTTCCTCACCTAATCTCATACCTATTTCATCGCTAAACTATAGTTTCCTCGCCAATAATACGTGAATAATATTAATTTATGTATAATAAAAGTTCTAAAAAAGCTATTTTAGTCATTGTAAGTATCTTTCAGCGAGGAAACTGTTCGTCACCAAAGGTAAATCTTTAACGAGGAAACTGATTTTCTTCATTATATGTACCTTTTTCTCGTGGAAACAGTTCCTCGGTATAGGGACTCAAAGACGAGGAAATTTAAATTTATCGTTGCATGTTGTACCCTATATTCCTCGCCAAAGAAATTTAATTACGAGGAAATTTTCATTTGTCGATATAGGTTATGTGGTCTATAGCGAGGAAAATTATTTTTGTCGTTATAAGTTGTATCACTATAACGAGGAAATATGTTTTTGTCGACGTAAGCAATATACTCTATAACGAGGAAATATTCTTTTGACGACGTAAGTATATAACCTATTGCGAAGAAACATATTTTCGTCACCTTAAGTTATATTGTCTATTTCGAGGAAATTTACTTTCATCGACTTAAATATATAGCGAGAAATCTTATAATGAGGAAATTTTATTTCATCAATAATAATGATACTATGAGAAAAACACTCAAAATATAAATAATTATCATCAATTGTCACCACAGTTCATCAAAACAATTAAAATAAATAAAACAAGCAAGTTTCTATCATAAGTAATAATGTTAGTCTAAAGCAATAACAAATGCAACACGATCAAAAAAACATTTCTCCAAGTTTAAGTTCACTAAGAATATTAAGTTGATGGATGTTGCTTGGAAAATTTAGCCATAAACTCCTCAAACTTTTTGGCTTGCTCCTCCAATCTTTGGATTACATCATTTTGCGCATCGATCTTTTGTTGTTGAGTTCCTACAAGTTGTTGGGTCTCTTGAAGCTGTTCTTGCAACTCTTTATTCTTTTCAGACATTTCACTCATCGAAGAACAAGAGAACCTTTGACTTTGAGAACTTTTGCACAAATTTCCTCATCTGTCATTGTTAAAGTTCCATCAGGTTGAGTGGTATCTGCTCGCATCTTTATCATCTGATTCTATAAGTAAAAAAATATATCAAGTTCAATCATATTCAACTTCTCAATTACAACCTAATTAATATAATCCTCTTTAGAACAGTAATATCAATTACACCTATATTCTTAAAATATTATAAAAGCATGCATCATTGACACGTTACTTACCCATTTTTCCTTTGCTCCCAAGTCCCATCCTTTTTTGTGCCTTCTATACTCTATTTACAACGATCAATTGCACCTTGCATCTCTCCAGTCTGTGAGCCTATTGCATTCAAACATATTTTCTTTTTCAGCATATATATATGTACACAATTAAGTTACAAATTTATAAGCAAAACTAAAAAGTGTCTTACAATTTGCTCTTGGTGTGACATAAATGATTTGGACACAGCTTTGTGGTGATATGTCAACTTTGACCTATTAAGAACATTCTTCTGTGAGCAAATCTAAAATTATTAAGACATACAGTTAGAAAGAAGTAAATGAAAAAAAAATGTAATGCGTGGAGAAAAATAAAAAAAAGATATTGTACCTTAAAAACACAACACTAACTCCTCTTACAAATTATAACGTTGCACTTGTCAGTTTATCCAGTCATCAAAATCATGCTTACTACTTTTTGTGTGGAACTGAAATAGAATTACTGAACAAGGTAATGCGGGTCATCTAGGTCTGTATCTCACCTCCTATTATCTCACCGATCAAACTCCTCTAAAGTGTAGTATGCACCGATCAGTTTATCGACCCATACAAGATTATGCTTACTTTTTTCATAGAACTGAATTTGATTACTAAGCAAGGGAATGTGGTCATCTAGGTCTGAATTTGATTACTAGTTGCTGCATGAGAACGTTTTTTTTCAATAATTCTACATGTGATTGATTACTTGGTGCATTACCTGTTGTTACATAAATGTTAAATTGATAATAATATTCTAATCAACCAAATGAATGAATCATGAATTATAAGAGAAATATGCAGTACTTACCAGAAGTAGAACTCTGAACGGTAGGCGCTTTGTTACGGTACATCTTCTCTCTGTTTATTATCAAACAATTAGAATGGTCAAAATGCAAAAGAATGTAACATTCTAACGGTACTTATCTAACAAGTGTGTATGCTAATAGGTACAATTAGAATGTCCTCTAAAGGAGAAAGCTCTCAAGATATAAACTTTCCAAGGTTACAGAAAGCAGTAGGCGGTGTTGGCAGCAATCCTGGAAACTAAGAATCATAGGATATTCTATGGCAGCAGAAGTTCCTTTTCACTGTCTATTCATGAGCAAATCATGGATCAATAATTCATGACTCACAATTATGGTTTCAAGACAACGAGCCAACATGCAAAGAGGATTTCTTCTCTATTAAAGGAATAGGGTATGAATCAGTCACCTTGACATTCATAAAACCAAGAAGTTGCCTCTTGCACCTCCATTGGTTCTTTTCTTCAGCTATCATTTACTAGATTACCAGTATTTATTAGCAAGAAGTTATAAGAGGAAAGCAAATGGAGCTGATGAAAGTAAGCATGGGATATTTTATAAGGTGTGATGTTGATGTGGTCACACGTCCAAGCTCTTATACTACATTATAAGGATATCCAAATTATAAGCTGAGATATTTTATGCTGTGCATCTCTTATCACACTGGCTGCAAAATGAAGTGATACATCAGCCATGTTGGATAAACAATACAATATTGGAGGGTATCTCAATAAGAATAAACAATACAATATTAGTTGCAGTACTGTCTCATTAATAGTCAGAATTAGAGCAGGTTTTAATTTAAATATACCTCACAATATATGTCTTGGATCAAGCTCGGAGATATGTTGAATGCACGGAAGACTGCACCTCCACCTAATATACAGAGGCATGGCTGACAATTTGGGGGCCCGATTCTAAATTTCAATCGGGGCCTCTTTATCAATCTTCAAACCTAATTCAAACGCATTATTGTCATGTTGTTCTTTAGAATTTAATCAAGTTTTCCAATCTACATAATTACTAATCAATTCACAATTTCATAAATAAACAAATAAATAAAGGAAACCCCTTAGAAGTTAGAAAAGTATACCTAACGGCGTTAGGGCGACTGCGGAGTTCAGGGGGCAGCTTGCGATCATTGACGGCGTCGACGACGAAACCGAGGCGGTGGCCTTGCTGCCGCTGCTGCTACTTGAGATGGAACAAGAGATTTATTTTTTGTTCCCTTGATTGAATCAAAGATCTGTTAATGATTTCATAAATTAGATGCATAGCATAGAATTCACCCAAAATCAAACCCACAACTCGTCCCCACAAGCTTCAAGATAATTGACATTGACGAATCACAATGCGTTAAAATAACTCAAGTTTTTCAAAATTAGTTTCCAAATGCAATGGATTAAGGATTTCTACTAACAGTTAGCAAAACTATAACAAAATCAAAATGTAAAAACCACAAAACTATTATAAATTCTTGTTGCAATGTGATTTCTCGTCTAAATCAAATATTTGCTACTAACTTCATAAACAGATTCACTGAATAAAAATCGTCCAAAATAACTCAAAAATCTCTATTCAACTAGACAGTACAAATGTAATCCAAAGGTCAAAATCACAGCACTATCAATTACAAAGTAAATCCAAGAAAATGGTATGAAAGATTTATTAACGAAAACCAAATCGGATCCAAACCTCTGTCCAAGAAAATGATATCAAAATCACAGCACTATCAATTACTAAAACCTCTATTATAAAAAAAAATCTTATTTTAAGTGATATGGTTACTAATAAATATCTAGATTTCAAGCCACCGCATTTATTAACGAAAACCTAATCGGATCCAAACGAGACTCGACGGCGGATCCTGGATCCATGCCCGATACCAGAGGTTTCGGTGGACTTACCACACGTGATCTGCTGCTCCGCCGGCGAAACTAAGATGTGGCGATGTCGGTTGGGTCTATCGGTACTCTCCTCCGCCGCTTCCTCGAATACAACGAGATCCGCGCCTAAATCTGAGAGTACGGTGAGCACTGACGGTGGTTTAACGGAATGGCGACGGGGGCGAACGGCGGAGTTCGACTCGGAGCGCGCTTCTGCCTGCCGCCGCTTCGAAGAGAAAGAAGAAGGAGGGTTCAGCGACGGGAGTTTTGGGGTAATTAATTTTGATCGATGGGAGATTTGGGGTTATTAATTTTGATATTGGACCGCTCTTTTATTTGAGTACCCGCTACTTTTTAGCCAAATTCCCACTAAAATTTTCCCCTAATGAGTATATTATTAATTCCTCACTGATTAGTTTTTTAACAAGGAAATGATTTCTGAAAGAATAAAATTTTTTAGCGAGGAAGCCTTAATTTTGTCGACATTGAATTTGATGGTTTTTGCATATTTTTCCATCAAACTAATAATGAGGATACTATTATTTCTTCGCTAATTGATTCTTTTAACGAGGAAATGATTCCTCGTAAAACAAAAAAATTAGTGAGAAAACCTTCAATTTGTCGTCATTGAATTTGGTGAGTGTTGCACATTTTTCCGCCAAATTAATAATGAAAAAACTATACTTTCCTCGCTAATAGGTTCTTTTTTACGACAAAACGGTTCCTCGTAAAACAAAAACTTTTAGCGAGGAAGCCTTAAATTTGTTGCTATTGAAATTGGCGGGTTTTGCACATTTTTCACCAAACTAATAATGAGGAAACTATTATTTCCTCACTAATTGGTTTTCTTAACGAGGAAACAGTTCCTCGTAAAATAAAAATTTTAGCGAGGAAACCTGTAATTTTTCGTCAATGAATTTGGCGGGTGTTGCAAATTTTTCCGCCAAATTAATAGTGAGGAAACTATAATTTCCTCGCTAATAGGTTCTTTTTAACGAGGAAACGGTTTCTCGTAAAAACATAAACTTTTAGTGATGAAGCCTTAAATTTGTCACCATTGAAATTGGCGGGTTTTTTTTCCCCGCCAAACTAATAATGAGGAAATTATTATTTCCTCGCTAATCGATTCTTTTGATGAGGAAACGGTTCCTCGCAGATTATGGATCTTCAGCGAGGAAATCATACTTTGTCGTTGTTACATTGGGCGGGTTTTCCTCTATTTTCTGCCAAAAGAACAACGATGAAATAATTATTTCCTCGTTAAATGTGCATTTCGCGATGAAAAAGTTCATCACCAAAATCTCATATTTCCTCGCCAAAAAAATAACTAGTTAGGAGACCATATCATGATCATCTTTAGTGAGGAACAAAAATTTTCATCGTAGAAGGTGGTCTACTGCGAGGAAAATATAATCCTCATAGAAACCTACTGATATTTACCGAGGAAATAATTTTTTCCTCGTCGAAAGTGATATTTGTTGAGGAAAAACAATTTCTCGCAAAAAAGTTGGTCGCTAAAAGACATGTCTGTTGTAGTGGTTGTTGTCCTTTTCTGTTGTTTTTTATGCCCTTGAGTTAATTGTTGATTCTTCAGTTGTTTTTTATGCCCTTGAGTAAATTGTTGATTCCTTTTGACTTAGATATATACTTAAAAGATATTCATATCTTGGTCTATGTTGAATTTTAAGAATTCTGTTTTCTTGCACATGGTGCAGATTTATCACATGTTCTCTGTACAAAAGATGCTTCACCAGTGATAAAAGGCTACAACCCTGAGTTGATTGTCCATCCTGTGCTGGAAGAATCATATAGTGTAAGGTAATCTAAAGGTTTACTCAATGTTCTTCTCAGCTTGACGTACAGATTGATTATGTATTTCTTTCTTAGGGATGATGAGAAGGCATCAATTGCTAAAAGGGTCCTTGCTGAAGTGTCTAAGTGGATGGAAAGATTTGATCGCCTCATGGTTGGTCCAGGTCTTGGGAGGGACCCATTTCTTCCAGGCAACATGGTAGCTGTGAGTTTTCTCACACTTCAGGGAGCAGTGTAACCCCATATACCGGTTAGAGGATTGAGAAGCGGTTTATACTCGTATACTTTTCGGAGTGTTGGAAGGAGCAGTTTATACTCTTATACTTCTAAAAGTCTTCATTTGGCTTAATTTAACCTTATAACGCCAGCTTCAACCAAGGTTTGGATGCTATTTTTGAGAGCAAAACAAGCCTTGGTAGGATGAAGGATCCTCCTGTAGTACGCACAGTACTTTGGATCTGTGGTATTGTCAGCTTCCTCCTGATTTGTGATAGGTGGTAGCTTGATCTTATTGTTCTCGAGGAGGGATTTAAAAACGGCTGGAATGTCTCCGTCCTTGAAGGAGTACTCTTTTTGGAGTCTTGGATCTGAAGTCTTTTGTTGTCTTTAGGGTTGTTGTTGTGACGTCTGATTAACGTCAACAACTGCTGCAGGTGCCTTTCCCTTACCACGGGAGACGAAGCTTGAGTTCGGAGGGTTAGCCGTCGGTTGGCTTCTTTCAGTTTTCTTCCTTCTGAGGAAGCATTCAGCCTACTATCCGTGCACCTTCAACTCTTTTCAGGTGTTGGTTGGTTCTACTCCCATAACTTCCAAAATATGAATGAATAGGTTATTATGACAGGTTTGGAGGATGAAGTCCTCTGTGACTATATCTTAGTAATTTATCGCCTTATTTCGGAAGCTCTTGATGAAGTGATCGACCATCTCTTCATCTTCCTGTTTCTCCTCAAAGAGTGTCCTGATGATACCTCGGCATCGTCATCAAAGGAATTATTGAGGAATGAGCTCTCCATGTTGTCCCAGCCTTTGATGCTCCCCGGATTGAGATGGCGGTACCAATCAAAGACAGCTTCGCGAAGGTTACCGACGAAATGTGTATGTATATATAATTGAGCTTAAAAGTATTTATACACAAAATACACATCCTAAACTAATGTGTATGTATATATAATTGAGCTTAAAAGTATTAATACACAATACACATCCTAAACTAATATACCATATAGATTGTATATGAAGCTCGATCATGGATCTTAACTTGACTTGTATTTGCTCCATTTATAATAAAGCTCTTGAATCATTTAACCTGGGTTAATCAATCAAAACCAAACACTAGAAAACATGTTATAAATTGTTTGTTAAATCATCAAAATAAGGTTAGAGAAATAGGCTCACCATATGAGTCTTAACATTAAAATCATGTTCGGATTAGAAGTCCTAGTTGATATTGTATTCTTGTTTAACTCTGTAAATAAAGGTTTTGCTAGTTTAAAGTTAAGAGTGCTGGGAAATAGCATTATATTTTAGAAAATTCTAGTTGGGTGTGGATTGTGGATTGAATTTAATTAGAAAAAATTAATTATAATTGGAATAAAATTCTAATTGGAAGAGAATTAGAATTGATAATCCAAATTAAAGAATGAGTTCTATATGAATTCAAGAGAGGGGAAGCTCTTTAAATTCCCATGAAAAGTTGCATATTGTAAGAGAGAAGTAGAGAGGGCGAAGAAGAGAAATATAAAGTCTTGAGAGATGTTTGGTAAGAGAGAGAGGATTTCTTGTAGAATTATTAGAGATCACAACATTAGATTATATCTTGTAGATCTTTAGAATAAAAGAAGATTCAAATCTCTCCTCGTGGATGTAGGCAATTGCCGAAATATGTAAATTTTGTGTCCTTGTCTCTTGACCTATTTTATGTGGTAAATTGCTTTCTCTTTTTTTTCGAACTTGTAGTTTCTTAGAGTTTCTATAGGCTGAATAAAAATTACTACAGATGGCTGATTTTCATCAAGCACTGATAATGGAAGTTATAATTCAACGACTTCCAGAAGGCTATAATTTGGAGTCTTTCATGACAATCAATGAAGGTTACAAGTTAACGACCTTCACAACAACCGATAGAAGTTCTGATTCAGTAGCCTTCACAATCAACGATAGAAGTTATAACTGACGACTCTTACGTTCCAAGGAGCCGAGATGAAGACCACAATCTTTGCAACATTCTAACTAAAGAGACTACAAGTCAATGGTCTCTTCAACTCAAAACGCAAAGTTCACCTCTACATTCCAAGAACAAAATGCAGAGCTCACTTCTCATTTCAAGCAACAAAAACGTAGGGCTCACCACTGCATTTTCAGCTCAACATATAGAGCTTAACTTTGCGTCCTATGTCTAGAAAACTCGTTAAGAATTCCTAAAAACTCGTTCTGAGTTCTTTAACTCATTTAGAGTTCCTAAAAACTCGTTAAGAGTTCCAAACTTGCGTTGCAAGTTCTTACTACCATGAGGAATCAACCAAGTTCCACGAGGCGAAGTGTTCGGATCATCAACGGGATACCGATAGAGAAGAATTGTAATTTTTTTAAACCAGTTAGAGAGAGATTACAATAAGAGATTGTATTCATTTTTTTCTGTGACGCCCCTGCGTTCACACAAGGCTGCAGTCCAAGGTGAAACCAAAGATGTCAAACCTACCATGCACCCACACTGTGCATAAACACGTTTTATCAATCACAACAATATCCTCTAGTGGAACCAAATAGAAGTGCGGGTAAAAAACATGCAAAATAAAGGGAATAAATGTAATATACATGATATAGAAGAGATATCTCATAAATAAAAAAAGAATCATGTCTCAACTATAATACATCTGATATCTGAATAATGAAAATGTCTCAACATGAATCAACTAAAAATTATACTAAGACACACTGCCTTTACAATATGAAAATAAAACTCTAATATCTAGATAAAACTCAAAACTACAGTGGAGTCTCTACAAGTAAAAATACATGATGGCGATTATGCTAGAACCTCGTCACCCTGCGGCTCTCCGAAACTCCGAACTACCTGAAAAGTAATTTAAAAGAAAAAAATAATAACAAGAGCGTCAGAGCGCTACAGCAAGATTAGCTCCATCCGCCCCTAGGGGAAGGGCTGCTAGATGGAGTGGAGGCTCTATCTATTAAGCATAGTCTACCTAGATTTATTTTTCCTGTATCTAAGTGGGATTAACATTTAGAAACCTACAACACGAGACGTAGTACGTCAGCGACATAATCCAAACAAGAAAACCCTCATGTATATACAATAAGTCTCAAATTATAGATATCTAAACATTAATACCTTACTAAGAAAAGACAATCTAAAGGAACCAACAATTAAAAATCCATAACACGAGACTGGTACGTCGAGCGAAATAATCCAAATAAGAAAACCCTCATATATATCCCATATGTCTCAAGTTATGAATCTCTAATCATTGATCCCAACTAAGAAGTAAAGAAAGCAGTAAAAGAATTAAGACATCAACACATCATATTTATAATATCTTCCACTATCACTCGGGAGATAGAATAAAATACAAATACCTAATTTTGTATACTTTCAAAAGCAACGTATCTCGATCATATAGTTCAGTGATAGGTCGTATTCATAACCGACATCTGCCACACTTAGGCAATCAAGTAATTATCTCAGTACAATAGACTACCTTGTAGGTATCCTGAACTGTGTACATGGCTCATTAGTCTCATCACTATCTCAGTGCGTAATATGAGTGCGAGACGGACTACTAAATAGACATCCTAGAAATACGACTCACGAGCCTCATTGCACCCTAGTGCGGGACGGACGGCTAGATCAAGCCTCCTAAAATCCTACTCAATGGCATGTACATGTGGAATATTGACGCACTACTTCATGTAGTACTAAACTGATCTCATCAATGATATCTACCTCAGGTATAAACTGTGTATATCTGGTATGTCGACGCATTATCCCATATAGTACTGAGCTGTGCTCATCAACGACATCTAACATGTGTATGAACGATATCTAATTCAAATACGATCAAATCAACGATATCTAACATGTGTAACACAATATATTCATGACTATACGTGTAATATCAAGCGGCTCAAAACTCTGTGAATGCATCTTAAAACGGCGCAACACAGCTCCAAAAAATGAGCAGGAAAACAGACGGGACTTCTGTTAGTAAAATGAGCATATCTTTCTCTAGGAAAACTATTTTTATAAATGGTTTTCTGTTTTAAAAACTAGATTCACACATCTTTCAAATGACATATGTTTGGTTTAGTTTGGTATTCATTTGTTATCCCAAATCTCTAGTTAAACATTATATATGTGTAGCAGTTTTTCTACAGGACATGTTGTTAGTGAAAAGAACATATATTTCTCTATACAAACTCTTTTAAGAATTATTTTCTGTTTTTTTCGAAACTAGATATATACAGCTTTCATTTATAACTAATTTGGGTAAAGTTTAAGTTTATTTGGTATCTTAAAATCTCAGTTAAAGATTATTCAAGTGCTGAAGTTTTCTGTAGAAAATATATATTTAGTACATCTCTTAAATTTCTCATATATAAATAAAATTATGAATAAGCCTAATGATCATGATCATGATACTATCATAAATATCAAGAAAAGATTACTAATCTAGCATTGATTTGAGATTTACTATCAAAAATCTGACTTTTAACACCTCAGGTTAAGATTAAAGCATAATAACATATATTCAACATCATATTAATCATCTACGCTAGTTATTTAACTATAAGGATGAGTTTGGATAAAGATAATCTTGCCTTAAATGTCGTTCTAAACCTCTAAAATAAATAGCAACCAATCCACGAGCACAAACAACACATTCTCCATTGCCACATGTCGATGATCTCACCCTCGTGTTGATGCTGTGCTTCACAAAGCTCTCAAAATTTATAATAAAATGTCTAGGGTTTTTGAGGGGAGAAAGTGGCTGCTAGGATTCATAGATCTGATAAAAGAGAGGAATTTTCATGAAAAATACAGGTATATATAGAGACAAACCCGAAACCAACCTGTTTGACCCGAACCAGGAAACCTCGTCTAACTAGGAAAATAATCTTTGGTATTTTGACCATAACTTTCACGTTCGACCTCAGAATGAGGTGGTATAAGATTTGTTAGAAACCTCTTGAAGAGCCCTACAACTTTGGTCATTTAAGTCTTTCCAGATTCTAACTTCTTCGGTGTATATAATATATATACTTTTAACTAGTCGTTTTTCCCAGATTCAGGCCCGTACACGTGTGCATGATATCACTTCTATATTCACATATGTACATTGAATTAGTCTTAAATCAATTCCTACCATACTCAAACATTAATAAATATCATTTATCATAATGTAACATATTTATTATTATTTATTACAAAATATTTAAATTTTTAGGGTTTTACATTCTTCCCCCTTAAAGAAATTTCGTCACCTAAATTCCGCAAATGTATCTTAGAGATTAATAACACATTACCATAAATCTTCAGATATAAAAAATTATAATATCTATACTTAACGATCTAGAATGTGAATATTCCCCCTTAACTCCTAACTAAACGGAACTAGTACGTCGGGCGAAAAATCCAAATAAGGAACCTCCATATATATGCCATGTGTTCTGAATGATTAGAAGTTAAGTATTAACACCCCTATTCTAGCGTTAAATATAAATTTGACCAATATGGGTAATAATAAACACCAATCAAAATCAATCAACTTACCTGTTCAAACAGGTGCGGGTAGTCGCGATGCATAACATCTTCGCACTCCCAAGAATCCTCCTCGATATATATACTTAACTATCTAGAATGCAAATACTCCCACTTAACCCCTAACTAAGCAGAACAATTACTTCAGGTGAAAAATCCAAAAAAAGAACCCTCCTATATATATATCATATGTTCCGAATAATTAGGAGCTAAGTGCTAATACTGCAATTCTAGCGTTAAGTATAGATATGAGCATATAGATAATCATAAACATAGATAAATCATATCCAAATAATTTACTTGCCCAAATAGGTGTAAGTAAATAGGTGCAAGTCGTCACAATGCATATCCTCATCGCGCCCTAAGAAACTTTCTCAGCTCCTTTTCGATTCCATTGAACTTTAACTAAAGATATCACTTTGTTTATAAGTCTCTTGTCCTCATTGGCAAGAATACACACAGAAATTACAATAATAGTCATATCATCAAGAATCTCAACCTCTGGCGTGTCTAACACTCGCTGCTGCTCCTTGTCACGTAGATGCTTCTTAAGTATTGAAACATGGAAGATATCGTGTATACTCAACATCGATGCTAGAAGATCTAGTCGATATGAAACGGCTCCAAAGCGCTCCACTTTCCTGAATGGACCAATATACCTCAGGGAAATCTTCCTCCGTCTACCAAATCGCTGAACTCTCTTTATTGGTGATATTTTCAAAAGTACATAGTCCCCAACATGGAACTCCAATGGTTGTCGTTTCTGATCTGCATAACTCTTCTGACGGCTCTGTACTGTAAAACGCACTCCCGAATTATTGATACTTTTTTGTCTGTCTCACTAATGTCGGTCCAAGCAAGAGGTTGTCCTCTGGTTCTGCCTAGCAACTAGGCGATCTACAAGGCCTCCCGTACAACGCCTCATACGGTGCCATACCAATTGTTACTTGGTAACTGTTGTTATAAGTGAATTTAATCAATGGTATGTGGTCCTCCTAACTATCCTAAAAATCTATAACACAAGCCCGCAATATATCCTCCAATCCTTGGTTGACTCTCTCCATTTGTCCATCTATCTGTACGTGAAAACCACAAGAATACGATAACTAGCTACCAGAAGAATTCTGGAAGCTCCTCCAAAAGTGCACAGTGAAAACTAAACCTCAGTCTGATACAATCATCTTTGGAACTCCATGTAATCTCACTTTCTCTTGGATGAATGCACTCGCATAAGTCTCTGCCGTGTAAGTTGTCTTTACTGGTATGAAATATGCTGACTTCGTTAACCGATCCACTATTACCCAATTTGAATCATTCCCCTTCTTTGATCTTGGTAATCCTACAATAAAGTCCATATAAATATCTACCCACTTCCACTCCGGAATGGGTAAAGGCTGTCGGGTTCCTACTGGTCTCTGATGTTCTGCCTTCACTTGCTGGCAGGTAAAGTACTTAGCCATATACTCCGCGATCTCTTTACGCATGCCGCTCCATCAAAAGTGTCTCTTCAGGTCCTTGTACATTTTTGTTGTGCCTGGATGCACTGTGTGCCTAGAACGATGTGCCTCATCAAGCAACTTCTTCCTTAGATCTGCACTAGTTGGCATAACTAATCAGCCCTTCATCCTTAATAGGCCTCCATCTGTCCTAACGGTCCAATCAGCTTTGGACTCTTTAGTAATCTCCTCCTTCGGATTTTGAATCCAATAGTCTTCTAGTTGAGCTCTGACCATCCTGTCACACCAAAATGGCTATACGTATATAGCTCCCAAAAATACGTATATACCATCCTGCCAATCTCTGGCCTAAAATCAAACAGACTAAGAGTACGAAGATCTTGATATAATGAGCACCTTAAAGTCGCAATCTAACGTCGAAGTTTCCTGCTCAAAGCGTCTGCTATGACGTTCGCCTTCCCCTGATGATACTGAACCGTGAAATTGTAATCCTTGATAAACTCAACCCATCACCGTTACCTCTGATTAAGTTCCTTCTGAGAGAATAGATATTTTAGACTCTAGTGGTCTGTGAATAACTCTAACTGCACTCCATACAGGTAATGTCTCCATGTCTTTAGTGCGAATACCATTGCTGTTAGCTCTAAGTTGTGCATGGGATAGTCCTGCTCATACGTCCTTAACTATTGTGAAATATATTCTACTACTCTCCGGGTCTGTATCGAAATATCCCTAGACCAAAAAATGGTGCATTTATGTAGACGACAAAGGTCTTATCACTGCTCGAAATAACTAATACTAGTGTTATAGTCAACTTAGTCTTCAAAGTCTCAAAGGCCTCCTCTCCGTACCCCAAATAAACTATACACCCTTCTTCGTAAGATGTGTAAGCAGCGTCGCAATCTTCGTGAAGTCCCGAATGAAGTTCCTATAATAGCCTGATAATCCTAAGAAACTACAAATCTCTGTAACCGTCTCTGGTGGTTCTCAATCTAGTACGGCCTCTACCTTATCTGGGTCTACTACAATACCCTCCTGGCTAAAAATATAGCCCAAAAATCTGACTTCAGAAAGCTAAAACTCGCACTTTTTGATCTTAGAGTACAACTGATAATCCCGCAATGTCTGCAATGCCAAACAAAGATGTTGCTCATGCTCTGCCTCCGACCTCGAATATATAAGGATGTTGTCAATAAAAAAAATGATCACAAACTAGTCCAAGTATGGACAGAGAACATGGTTTATCAAATCCATGAATACATTGGGTGCATTAGTCAGCCCAAATAGCATAACGAGGAACTCAAAAGACCCATATCAAGTCAGAAAGGCGGTCTTGAAAATATCCATCTCCCAAACCCGCAACTGATGATATCTAGAACGAAGATCAATCTTAGAGAAATGCTGCATTCCCTGCAACTGGTCAAACAAGTCGTTAATCCTCGGTAATAGGTACCTGTTCCAGATAGTGACCTTGTTCAACTCATGAATATATATATATATATATAGACGCATACTATCATCCTTCTTCTTCATGAAAAGGACCGGTGCTCCCCATGGAGAATAACCCTGGAATAAAACCCTAAGATAATAACTCATCTAACTGGGTGTATAGTCCCCTCATCTCAGCAGGTGCCATACAATATGGTGCTTAGGATATTAGTGCAGTACCTAGCTGCAACTCGATGCAAAAACTCAACATCTCTCACTGGAGGTAAACCGGGTATGTCCTAAAGACATCCTGGTACTTTGAGACCACTCACGTCTCGCCCAAATCTGCACCACGATCCCACAGCATCACCTCCTCGATGTATGTCAGAAATGACTCTATAAACTGGTTGCCCTGTGAGGTCACTACTATCAACTCAGACCCATTGGATGCTCGCAAGCTGACTGTTTTAGCAAAACAGTCCATACTAACATAAAACACGATAGGATGATAGCCAATCCATATCGAGAATGACGTTGAACACCAACATCTGCAAAATGATTAGATCTATGATAAACTGGGACTCATCTAGACTGATGACACATCTCCTATGGACACTCCCTAATAGGGACACCTCCCTTAAAGGAGTAAAAACGGATAACGGTACATCTAAAGGATGTGCAACTAGCTAAAACCTATCCATGAATGTATGAGAGATAAAGAATGATAAGTTCCTGAATCAAACAAGATCCGTCTAGAAAGAAATAATCACTAAGAAAGCTCCACTAGCACCATGATCACGCGGTACAATTGCATAAACTCTATCGGTGGCTGGTGACTGCTGTGCTATCGGCGGTAGATTTATTGGACTATCTATCCCTCAGGAATTTCCTAGATAGTGTGAATCTGGCATGTTGGTCACTCTATTCTCAGAATGACTGGTAGTGCATTGATCTTCTGCTATTGTCCGTAACCGTGACCCTGTGACTATTGACCCTGACCACTAATCTGCTAGTGGTGATAAAAATCCTTACCTCATTGTTGGTTTCCTCCTGGTCTTGCAAAAGGTTTATTGTTGTTGTCCTGTTCTCAGGTCAATCCTACTTCCAAAATTAACTCTTAGTACGTCTCCCTACTCCAATCGGCTTAGGCCTATCTGCTTTTTGAAATAATAGATGAAATCCTACTATGAAATTGACATTCGGTGCTCCGGTATAACTAAATTCGGTGTTATCCTCCGGTGTCATCCTTTAAGCTAAATATAACTAATCTCCACCTATGTATTGAGTCGATGTTAAGTAAATCTAAACGTATTTCCCACATATTTCCTCCTTTAATAGGTTGTAACTAAATTCAATGTGCCCTAAAATTTTTGTGCCCCCAACTTCTAATATCTTCCTCAATCTTAACGAGCCAAGCATCCTGCATTGTGACTCTATTAACAGCTGGATGTGGCGATGGTGAAACCTTCGGTATTACCTCTTCAAAAGGTACGGCTGGTACAATTGGTGGTGGAACTTCAGAAAGTAAAATTTGGCTTGCTACTCACTCCTCAAGTGTTGATAGTCTCTGTTTCTGCAATCGATGTTACCAAATCGATCAGATAGTATGGAGCCTGCTGCGGCTCGGGCTCTACTTGCGTAGCTCTCCGGGTATAAGCTTTACCTCAACCACGGCCTTGTTCCAATGTTTATAATACCAAGAGGAGAGCTTATTTGACATAGTAAGTGAGATCTCAATCATAAATAATATAACATATACCAATAGAAAAAATCGTATCACTTATCATTCATGCAATTACTTTTCAATCAAAGTAAGGTAGTTGTGACAAAAAAAATTTATAAATTTTCGAATATACGTATATCACATCCTCACTAATTCCAAGAATTCCTAACGGACTCTATACATGATTTCTTGGAAACTCTACACTAACTCCACGACTCGACACTGGAATGATCCTAGGATGCTGAAACTAGATCTCTGATACCAACTGTGACGCCCCTGGGTTCACAAATGGCGACAGTCCAAGGTAAAACCAGAGATGTCAAATCTGCCATGCACCCACATTGTGTATAAACACGTTTCTCCAATCATAGCAATATCCTCTAGTGGAACCAAATAGAAGTGTAGGTACAAAACAGCCAAAATAAATGGAATAAATATAATAGACATGATATAGAAGAGATATCTCATAAATAAAAAAGAATCATGTCTCAACTATAATATATCTGATATGTGAATAATGAAAATGTCTCAGCATGAATCAACAAAAAATCGTACTAAGACACACTGCCTTTACAAAATGAAAATAAAACTCTAATATCTGAATAAAACTCAAAACTACAATGGAGTCTCTACAAGTAAAAATACACGACGACGACTATACCAGAACTCCGTCACCCTGCGACTCTCAGTAACTCTAAATATCTAAAAAGTAATTTAAAAAAAAAAGCACAACAACAAGAGCGTCAGAGCGCTACTGCAAGATTTGTAAAACACGGATAATTTTTGAATGATATATTAATATGAGATTAATTATGATATATGGATATTTAGTACGATAAATATCATTAAATGGTATATGAGTATAATACCATGTGTTTTGAGTATGAACGAGTTCATACATGAGAGAGAAAAGAGTCGAAACATGCACAATGGCCAAACTCATGAAAAACTAGTAAATCCCAGTCCGGTCTACCGTCGCAATCGATCGCAGCCTGGTCGACCGCTATGGTCGATCGCGAAACCTGCAGAGAGTTTTTAACCTATTTTGAGTTGGTTTCGGATTTCTAAACCCATATTCGTTTTCCCGGATATATATATGAGTTTTTCACATTTTTCTTAGTTTTCCTAAGAACCCTAATAATCACCAAAACCCCCAAACCCTAGTTTGATTTCTTGGAGAAGATTGGAGGCTTTTGAGCGGGATTTTTTTCTCGGTTTTTTTCTTTTGGAGTGGAGATCTCTTTCAACCTTGCTTCTAAAATATTTTACGACAATCTCAGGCGAGTATCATCTCTTCTAATCCCCCTCCCTGTTTTTAAAACATTTTTAAAGAGATTTAAACATGTTTTGTTGAGCATAAACAACTAGATTATGAATAAAAGACAACTCTTTTGTATTATATGTATAAAGATTAGGCCTTTTCATGCTAAAAAGGTTGAGAATGAATTTTACAGATGTATTTAAGATTTGAAGATGATTTTAAAACATGGTTAATCTAAAGAAAGAAGTTTGATTCATCGTTTTGAGCTTTTATGCATATCTTAGGGTTTTGAATATAAATATAATGCATAAAATCATGGTTATATATGTTGATTTTGTTTCCAAATATTTCTATCTTCTGTAACATGTTTCTATGCAAGATTTATGAAGTTTTTACCATATTTAAATTACAAAAACACGATGTGAACACGACACATATTAAAAATCTGAGAAGCTGGAAATCTGGGTCACGATCGACCGCCACGGTCGACCGCGTGTGTCCACGGTCGACCGCCACGGTCGACCGTGTGAAGGATAGAGACTTGGGTAGTCTCTAGAGCCTGTCGCGGTCAACCGCCACGATCGACCGCCAGTCTGATGATGGCTGTGCATGTTTCATTTGGATTTTTATTAGGTTTTCGAGCGATTCTCTCGACTTTGTGCTGATAGACTACAATGTTAAGAGTTGTTAAACACCTGGGATAATGGTGAACTTCAGATGTGGATACGCACACCGAGATTTGTGCATGTATGCTTAGATTATGTTAGATTGACACACTTTTGATACAAGTTTAACTGATAAACACATATGAATAGTGTTGTTATATATGTACCCGGAAATAGTGAGATGAAACCTATTTGTCGCAGAACGATTAAGTAAGAGTATTACAATAGTATTGTTATTACATGTATCCGGAATCGGGAGATGATAAACCCTATTGCCGCAGAGTGATTGAGTAAGAATACTACAAGAGTATCGCTATAGCACGAGATGATGCACACATAGGTATTTGATGAGTTGTAAGTTTTACTTCCATGATATATTACCCGTGAGTAGGGTATTTCTTTTGAGATTTTGGCACACCCGTTATGGACGACAGTTATATTCATTTTGGTTTTGTTGACATCCTCTTATATTAGAACAGGCTACTCGGATGTAATTCGAGATGATGTATTTATTCTTTATGTTGGAGATTTGAGTATGTTTCCTTGACTATTTGTTTTTCATAGAGAGCTATATGAATGATTTGATATATGTAAGTACTGACTCTATTTTCCTATACTCCTACCCCTTCCCTTGGGGAGAGGTAGTGATGATCTCGCTAGCGCTTTGACGCTCGTTGTTTCCCATCTTTCAGGCAGTGAGTCCGGCGCACGAAGAGTCGCAGGTTGATGGGACTTCTTAGTTGTCCATTTAGCTACTTATTATATATTGTAGTTATTGCAGAACTCCACATGTAGTTGATTATTTTCAGATTCTAAATTTGTATTTTAGTTTAGAGTTGAGGGCTTTTGTGAGACTTTGTTTATTTGACTCATTGTATTTAAGATCCAGTTTGTACTCAGAGATATTTCTATTCTATTTCAGTTGGGCTCATATTTGATATTTCTTATGCTTCATCTGTGTATATCTAGTGTTGCCTATTTCTATTTTTACCTATTTGTACCCTTACCTATTTATTGTTTCCAATAGAGAGATAGTGATTGTGATGGTGAAACATGTCGTAGCATGGTGGTTAGTGCTTGACAGGTTTGACAATCTGGGTTTTACCTAGGACTGCAGTCTTGTGTGACCCTGGGGCGTCACAGTTGGTACCAGAGCTCTAGTTCCAATATCCTTAGGATCGTCCATGTGTCATATTGTGGAGTTAGGATAGAGTTTCCTAGGGATCATGTATACAGTCAGCTAGGAATCCTTAGTATGAGTGAGGGCGTACTATATATGTATGCAGAAAATCTAAATTTTTTTATATGATCTATTTGCTTTGAATAATAAAGCACGATGTGAGATATATGTGATACGATTTACTTATTGGTATATGTTATATCCTTCATGCTTGAGATCCTTTTTACTATGTAATAAGCTTTATTTTAGGATTATAAATGTCAGGAAGAGGTCGTGGACGTCGAGTTACTCGTGCTCAGGGAGTTGAGCAGGATGATAGGGAGCCCGAGCCATAGCAGGCTCCACAGTACTTAGTGGATCTCATAGCACCCTTGGCAGCTCGTCTGGCAGCTATTGAGGAGCAGCTAGCAGACCAGGTTCGACAGGAGACTTCTGTGCGTGAGGAGGCACCCGTTCAGGAGTCATCTGTTCGGGAGGAGATACAAGAGAGGACACCAGCAGTTGCACCACTACCCCCAGTTGATGACGGAATTGCTGATCAGGAAGCTTAGCTTCGTTTGGTAGAGAGGTATCAGAAGTTGAAAGCACCCGAGTTCCACAGTTCGACGGATTCTATTGCTGCACACAAGTGAAAAGAGGATTTGAGCAACATCTTGGATATGCTGAATGTTAATTCTGTGCAGAAGCAGAGGCTAGCAGCTTTCAGCCTCAAAGGCGATGCAGGAGGATGGTATCGACTTTGTTTCACCCCAAAGCAGAGGATGTCGGTTTCATAGGAGACCTTTATATATCTTTTCGATGAGAAGTATGTTTTGGCTACAGCGAAAGCCGGAAAAGAGTTAGAGCTGGCTCGATTAGAGCAGGGGGATATGTCTATCATGGACTTTGAGAGTAAGTTCATGTCATTGCTTAGATTCACCGGTATGTAGCACACAGAGGAGCATCAGGCTCAGATGTTCTTGATGGGACTTCGTCCAGGGTTACGCTGGTACATAGTATCTCGGAGATTTCGATCAGTGCGGGAGGTGGCAGATGCTGCCATGGCTCAAGAGACAGATATAGCTATATTCATCAAGGGCAAGGACAATGGTAAACCAGGACAGTCCGAAGAGAAAGGAAAAGGTAAAAGACTATTTGGAGGCTCAGGAGGATACCATCAGTAGGGTAAGGGTCCGCATCAGCAGGGTCCCCATAAGAAGGGCTATCAGAGGACCAGAGAGCGCAGCAGCAGCGCTGATTTAAGGGAGCTTGTTATAATTGTAACAAGATTGGACATAGAGCAGCTGAGTGCCACCGTGCACCAGCAACAGACCAGCAGGGCAGGACTCAGTAACATCAGCAGAACCGCACTCAAGGACGTGGTCAGGGCCAGCAGCTAAGGATTGAGGCACCTCCAGCAGTCCTGAGGATTGAGGGACAGGTTCGAGCGGTCCAGGATGTTGAACCCTAGAGGGGGGGTGATTAGGGTCTTATGCTAATCTAATCCGATTAAATGCCAATAAAAACTAATTAACAAATATATTCTTGCAAGATAGATATACAAAGAGTTATGTGCAAGAATATGCAATATACACAAGGTGATATATCCTAGCAATGAGATATGCTATATGATATATGCAAGGATATAAAACTAACA
>BQKN01062100.1:57472-76025 GCA_022839385.1 Asparagus kiusianus
TGCCATTTCTTTCTCTTGATTATTATAATAATTTGTTTATATGTTGATAATCACATTTTTATTATATTTTATACCATCATTATCTATCTTTTTTAAATAAATATATCACTAATAACTTGTTTTTATCTTAATTTGTAAATTAATTAAGATTAATGAATAAAAGCTCAAAAGACTCAAATTTTTTAATTTTCTACCATTTATTGAAACCCAAATATGAAGACAAAAAAATACCCAAGAAAACTTAAGGAGCCATGAAGAAATTGGTTTAAGATGTCAACAAAAAATTAAATCTATGTAAACCAATCGATTGACTAATTCACCAACCAATTGACCAACCGATTGGCCAACCAATTAGTTAACGATTGGTTCATAACAGAAACAGATTTAAGGTTGAGATTTAATCCTTGATCTCGAAGAAATATCTACAAATTCTTATTCATTACCGTAGGCTATAAATAGGGGTAGAGGGAGAGGGGTTTTAGTGTGAAATTTTTTGTAAAAACTCCCTTTGGACAGGAAGGTTACTTTTAATTGCGAAGACCTTCTAAAATTATAACTTTTTGTTGTAATTATTAAAATTATTTTTTCACCTCTTCATATTTTTTTTTCTTCTCTTTGTTTGATAATGAAGATGAAGATGAGATAAAGTTGAAGATCAAGATGAAGATTTGCCTTCATCAAGAGGCTAGAACGTTCTTGGAATGTAAATTTTCTCTTTTATCTATTTATTTTTTTCGTAATATTTTTTCTTGCTTTAGATATTCAAGGGGCTAAAACCCTTTTGAATTAGATCTATTTTCAAGTCTTGTAGAGTAGATTTATTTACTTTATTTTATTTTCTTATAATTATTTTGTCGTATAGATTTATTTTCTTGTATAATTTAGATTTTATTTTCTTGTACAATTTACCATGAGGCTAGAACCCTCTTGGGAATTTGTTTTTATTTTTGTTTATTCTTTTCCTTTCATTCTCTCACTTAGAGACTAGAACCCTCCTTGGAGTTAATTTTTATTTTATTCTCTCCCTTTTATTTCTTTGTTTTTATTTTCTAAGATGTAGAACTAATTCTTGTAGGACTTTTAGAATTGCATGAAACTGTTTTAAATTCTTTTATGAATTGTGAAATACTCTCTTGTGCTTAAAATAATCATGTTTATGATAATCAACTAGAGAACTAATTAGTAGTGGAAATTCTAGAATTACTATCTAGTTGTTATTTTTTCATGAATATTAATTTTATT
This sequence comes from Asparagus kiusianus, assembly GCA_022839385.1. Lineage (NCBI taxonomy): Eukaryota > Viridiplantae > Streptophyta > Magnoliopsida > Asparagales > Asparagaceae > Asparagus > Asparagus kiusianus. The sequence goes on from BQKN01062100.1 coordinate 58,715, forward strand.
AAGATGATAATTTGATAGGTTATGCTTTCCTAAAATGGTTTGATAGTATATGCTTAATAAATCTAAAGTAAAAATATGATAAAAAGAGAATGGTTCATAATTTATAATTAAAACTGTCTAGGGGATTCAATTATAGATTCCTCATATCTTTAATTGAATTCTCCATCTTTTACTTTCTTAATTTTTCTTTTTTTTGATTTTTTTATTTGATTCTTAATTTTATTTTATTTCTATTTCTTCATCTTTCTTCCTCCCCTCTCACACTAGTTTTATTTTTATTTTCATATTGTCACAACCGCTCTCCTCATATCTCTCCACAATCACATATTTATCATTTTGTCAAACACACAACTTAAGAATCACTTTTGATTAATTCCTATAACATCTTCCTTGTGGGATTCGACATTTTTCTATACTATAACTTGATTGTGCATGCATTCCTTACATATTCACAAATACAATACCAAGTTTTTGGTATCGTTGCCGGGGAATGTGCTTATTAGAAGAAATTTTCTATTTTGGTTCTTTAATTTTATGTGTTTTCTTGTGAAGGAACCACTTTAAAGATTGAAGATCAAGGATTGATGATTGAAGATTAAAGATTTTCTTATCAGAACTCTTCTTCCTAGTATTTCAATTCCACTCCTTTAGTTAGTTTCTTACGAGTAGAGATAATTAGGATCTAAAAGAAATTTACTTTTATCTACCATAATAAAATTCACCATCCACATGAACATTTACTAACAAGATAATAATCTCAACCAAGAACTCTCTTTCTCGCATTTGTTTGATTGTTAACCCTAGTTAAAAAATAAAAAGATTTTCTTTTTGCATCCTTTTGTAGTTACTTTTAATTCTAAGGGTTGCATTGCATATAGTTAGTAGGAATTCACCTAAGTGATTTGAGTATCTTGATTTGGCACACACTTGAAAATATTCTTAAGGGTAAAACCCTCCTAATCAAGATAAGGTAAGAGATTTGATCACCCTTTTTTATTAGCCTAAAAATCACTAGTTCCTCACTACACAAACCCAAGTTTTTTTAAACTCATTAGATGTTGGTGTTTGCGGTGAAAGTTGATATCTTCATTGCTGAATTCATTACACGTTTATCGATTACAGATTCAAAGTAAATTTAGTCTTTTTATAAGACTTTCTTACACATGAAAATAAGAAAAATACAACTCTCTTCAAACAAACGCAACGGGTGTTTATCGCCCGCTGCTTGCGTGGGATCTTGGCCTGTGACGGGGACGTTGATATCCATGGACCACCTGACGGTCAGATCAGATCTGAAGCTTTGTCGATTCGTGAAGAAATCAAGAAGCCGAAGCGCTTATCTCGGCAACAGCGAGATAATTGCTCTTCTTAAGATCACCACAACGGGGTAATCTTAAGGGACAAACCGGGCTTCCACCGTAAATTCGTTGTCTGGACTCAGAATTACGTGATTCAATATGCATTAGAAAGCCGACGAGGAGATCTAAAAGCTCCCATAATTGAATCATATGTAGAGTAAATAGGACACGAGGGGTGCTCCGCCTTTCGTAAATGACGCGGGGCTCTCGATCAGCTCTTGTTCCCGTTATTCCGAAGTTTCGTTGCTTCGTATAATCCGTCGACTCACTTCATGTGTTTGGCGTTATCAAACAAGCTCCTGTGACTTGGATAGCAATGTTCATTATCTTTTCTCTATCTCGAGCCGTGTGTGGAGACCTATAGGCTATTTTTGACGCCTACAAATACCTCCTCCAAAGTGTTTCAGTCTCGTTTCTTTTATAGATGAGTCTGAAATACTTTGGATATGATCGGCCCAACCTTCAGTCTGTGTAAAATGACCTGTTGTTAGCTTTGATTTTTGACTCCTTTAATTTTTAATCTATTCGATGCTTTGACGAATAGCTAAAGTTTTCCCAACGCTGCATTTATCGTCTGGCCGTTGTCGAAATCTTGAATCAAAACCGGTGAGTTGATTTTGGCTCGTATCGTCGAGTTGACTTTGAACTAACTATCTCCATCACAATATATTGACTCGTATCGCAACGCGTCGACTGGCGTTGACCTAGGATTACACATTGACCGGCATTGACCTAGGGTTTCGAACCGCCCGACGTTGACTTTTTTATTACAACGCGTTGACTGGCATTGACCTAGGGTTACATGTTAACCAGTGTTAACCTAGGGTTTCGAATCGTCCGACTTAACTTTTTATTGCAACGCGTTGACCGGCGTTGACCTAGGGTTACGCGTTGATCGGCATTAACCTAGGGTTTCAGATAACCCAATGTTAACACAGTTTATACTCGTATGTTTGCTGGAGTATACACAGTTTAAACTCTTAAGATATTGGAGTATAGCGGTCCCAGCAGTTGGGGCTGTAGGACTAACTGTTAAAGCTGATTCATTTGCAGATATGGATCTTATCCCGAAGTCATTGGATGCTCAAGTCATGAGACCAACTAATGGGGCTGGTGCGTCAATGACTCTTGTATATATCGGATTTTTGGCAAACCCTCAGCCATCAACGGGTTTGATGAGCCTTTACCGACTACCGTTTGAATCGGGCTAGCATGAAAATTGTTTAAGTCCGTTCCGCATGTGATGTTATGCTAAAAGAGTTAACTCTTTTAGTGCTATGATATTGAATACGTAGACTTTATTTTTCTCATGGGAAGAGACTACCCGGCCGCATGTATCAGATGCAGACTCAGGATTTTTGGTAAATCTTCAGCCATCAATGGATTTGACGTGCCTTTACCGATTACCGTTTAAGTCGGGCTTGCATGCGAATTGTTTAAGTCCGTTCCGCATGTGACGTTGTGCTAAGAGAGGTAACTCTCTTAGTGCTACGATATTGAATACGTATACTTCATCTTTCTTACGGGAATAGACTACCCGACAAAGCGTGTTAGACGCTACCTTATCCCTACTTAGGCTTCAGGATAAAATTCTCCAGACTGGAATTCTGGTATCTTTTTCAATCGGTGAAAGACTAAACAGGTAATACGTGTTAGGCGTTGACTTATCCCTACTTAGGATTCGGGATAAAATTCCCCACGCGTGTGAAGCACGGATTTTGGTGTTATTAATAACAACCTATCACAATGTCAAATATGTGAGCTTTTGTCCTTTTTATGGTCAAGGACAAACCGGCAACGTATGTTAGGCATTGACTTATTCCTACTTCGGCTTCAGGATAAAATTCTCCAGACTAGAATTCTGGTGTCTTTTTCAATTGGTGAAAGACTAAACCGGTAACGCGTATTAGGCGTTGACTTATCCCTATTTAGGATTCGGGATAAAATGCCCCAGATTGGTATTCTGGTGTCTTCTTCAATCGGTAAAAGACTAAACCGACAACATGTGTTAGGCATTGACATATCCCTACTTAGGATTCGGGATAAAATTCCCCACGCGTGTGAAGCACGGATTTTGGTATTATTAATAACAACCTGCCACAATGTCAAATATGTGGGCTTTTATTCTTTTTACGGTCAAGGACTAACCAGCAACGCATGTTAGGCGCTGACTTATCCCTACTTAGGCTTTGGGATAAAATTCCCTAGACTAGAATTCTAGTGTCTTTTTCAATCGGTGAAAGACTAAACCGGTAACGTGTGTTAGGCATTGACTTATCCCTACTTAGGATTCGAGATAAAATACCCCAGATTGGTATTCTGGTGTTTTCTTCAATCGGTGAAATACTAAACCGGCAATGTGTGTTAGGCGTTGACTTATCCTTACTTAGGATTCAAGATAAAATTCCCCGCGCGTGTAAGGCATGATTTTTAGGAGTTGAAGGATGGTGTCGAAAGTAGGAGAGGAAGAATTTTATATTTTATATCCCGAAACCAAAGAGGAAGAATTTTATAATCTCTCTCCAGTTGCCAAGGAAACTCGAAGTGGGATCTCTACCCTAAGAATCCGGAAAAGTGAAACTAGGAGTTGGATCTCCACTCCGAGAATCAAAAAGATTCAAGCAACCCTAACTTTTATAGGATTGGCTGCTTAATCCAAGAAAAGAATTCCTCATTTATTGAGGTGGAATTCTGATTTCGGCCCTAACTTTTATAGGTTTGGCCGAATAGGAAAAGGTGGAAGTCTTTTGTTTATCGAAAAGGGGTATTCTGGTTTTGGTCCTAACTATCTACAGGTTTGACTAAGTGAGGTTGGAAGTAGTCCTAATTTTTATAGGTTTGATTGCTCAAATCGAAAGTGGACCTCTCGTTCATAGAAGGAATTAAGAGGGGATTTTGGTTGTGGTCCTAACTGTTTAAAGGTTTAACCAATATAGGAATTTTAGACGACCCTAACTGTTTAAAGGTTTGATCGTTCAATTTGTGGACCTTTTGTTCATGGAAGGAATCGAGAGAGGATTTGTTGTGATCCTAACTATTTAAAGGTTTGACTAAGATGGAAATTTGAGACCAACCTAACTGTTTAAATGTTTGATTGTTTAATTTGTGGACCTCTCGTTCATGGAAGGAATCGAGAAGAGATTTTGGTTGTGGTCCTAACTGTTTAAAGGTTTGACCAAGTAGACAGTTGGAGTACAAATCACAGTGGGAGTATTGACTTTTACAAGTCGTTAAGAGAGGGTTCCTAGTGTTAAGTGACAAATACTTAACCCGAAGCGGTTTGATAATCGTCAATGATCGGGAGATTAAAATTATGAATACCATGTCCGGACTCTAACAATAAGAATGTTGAGTGCACAGACATAGCGGGAGTTTGAGTGGAAGTTTCTTATTCATCACCTTCTTGTAGTGACTGGGTTATCCCAAAGAATACGCTATATAGAATTCTCTCGGGAACTTCCCATTACATGAATTACTCACCCCCAGCTTTCTTTGCAAAATTGGATCTAACATTGTACTTAGTTGCATGACCGGGTTATCCTTAAGAATACCAGGCATGGAACTCTCCAGGAACTTCTCGTGAAAGAAAAAAAACAGTTTAGACTCATATACCTATTGGAGTGTCGGGGAGCAGTTTAATCTCTTATACCGGTTGGAGGATTGAGAAGCAGTTTATACTCGTATACTATTCGGAGTGTGAAGGAGCAGTTTATACTCTTATACTTTTCGGAGTTTCGAGGAGCAATTTATACTCGTATACTCTTCAGAGTGTGAAGGAGTAGTTTATACTCTTATACTTGTTGGAGTGTTCATTCAACTTAATTGAGCGTTATGACGCCGGCTTCAACCAAGGTTTGGATGCTATTTTTGAGAGTAATGCAATCCTTGGTGGGATGAATGATCCTCCTGTGATACGCACAGTAGTTTGGATCCGAGATATTATCAGCTTCCTCCTGATTTATGATAGGTGGCAGTTTGATCTTGTTGTTTTTAAGGAGGGATTCGAAAATAGCTAGAACATCTTCATCCTTGAATGAGTACTTTTTTTGGAGTCTCGGACCCGAAGTCTTCTGCTGTCTTCGCGGTTTCTGTTGTGACGTCTGATTAATGTCAACAACAGCTGCATGGGCTTTCCTTTTACCATGAGAGACGAAGCTTGAGTTCAGAGAGTTAGTCGCTGGTTGGCTTCTCTTGGTTTTCTTCCTTCTGAAGAAGCATTCGGCCTGCTCTCTGCGCGTCTTCAACTCTTTCCATGTGTTGGATGGTGCGACTCCCATAACTTCTAATATCTCAATAGATAGGTTGTTATGACATGTTTGGAGGATGAAGTCCTCCGTGATCAGATCTTGGCAGTTCATCGCCTTATTCCATAAACGTTTGATGAAGTCGTCGATTGTCTCATCATCTTCCTGTTTCTCCTCAAAGAGTGTCCTGATGGATATCTCGGCATTATCGTCAAAGAAATTGCCGAGGAATGAGCTCTTCAAACCATCTCAGCTGTTGATACTTCCAGGCTTGAGACGATGGTACCAATCGAAGGCAGGCCTGTGAAGGGTGCCGACGAATGACCGAACCATTAAGGCTTTATTGCTGGAGATTGTGCCCAAGTGGGACTTGAAGTAGATTAGATACTGAGTAGGCGAGCCTTTCCTGTCGAACGACGTGAAGTTGATCAGGTTGAACTTCGTCGGATACGGGATCGAATTCTACTCTCTCGGGTAAGGACAGGAAATGTCGGTCTTTTTTACCTCTCGAGCAGACATTAGAGCGTTAATTTTGCTCTCGAGGTCTTTCATCTTATCGTCCTCGTATGTATCATATTTTGGATGATTTCCAAGAGGAACAATATGGTCACCCCCGGTATTATTATCTTTGATGGGACCACCCCCAGCATTGTTATCTGCAGTGGGTGCATTTGAACCACCCTGAGTATTTTTGGGGGGTGCGTCGGCCATGATGATTTCGTCCACTTCTGGATCGCTGTCAACTGCGGTGTTCTAGGTGCGACAGCTGGATTCACCAAGTTGATTGGATAGAGCCTGCATCTGTCGGTCATGCTCTTCCTTCGTATGTATCATGGCTATTTCCAATTCGAACTTGAAGTTCTCTTTTTGCTTAGCCAAAGCATCCTCGATGATCTTGGTCATTTGTTCCGCGTTGATCATGAACGCCTCACGAGATTGTCCTATGCTGAACAACGTATTGTCAGAAGCGATGACAAAGTTCACATCTGATGCTTCATTATTTGAGGATAATCCGCTATTCATCCTCTGATAGTCCCTACGCCTAATAGTTCTTGTGTGTAACCAAGTTATGCATTGGGATACGTGCGAAAAATGACGAGAACTAAAACTTCGCGTTGACTTCCCTTTATCAGCCATATTGATAGTGACCTCTGGGAGTTTGTCGTCTTGCGCAGCTGATCTTTTTCCACGGAAACGCCTTGGCTTAGTTTCTGACGCTTTATAGGAAAGCCTTTGGAATACCGAGACCCTCTGTGGAGCGGTCTTGGGGTAGCTACACGCTGATAATACTGCCCTGATAATTTTGGTACACGGACAATGAGAGTCCACTTTCCGAGTACCTCTCTTTCAAGATTTATTCGTACCCCCAGCCCAATAGTACAACTCATCAACGTTGCGGTCAGAGTAACCTATCGGCTGTTTACATGAATTCTCACGTATAACGCGTTCATCTGCTTGACGTGTTTTCTTCTTAGTAAACAACACCTTGTTGGCGTCTGCAGGAGTCACTTGTTAGGAGGTCGCGTACGACCCCCAGTCTGGATGTTTGCTCGGGGCTCCTTCAAAGGTCCTAAGCGTTCCTTAACAGGCGCCTTACCTCGATTTTTAGGTAGAGAACCGAGATGATCCTTTAATAGAATTCTAACTCTGTGGAGGTCCATACCGCCGTAGGGTTCTACCGAAGGCATGGGATCGGAAGGAGTGGGATCCAAAGTTGACAAAGGTTGGGGAGCAACGTTGCCTGCTTTTGCCTTAGGCGTTGATTTAGCCTTTGGCATCCAAGTTTGTTTGGATCTCGGTGATCTCTTAACCGCCTATTCCTTTTGCATTTCTTGTGCTTTTCGCACCAAGATCTGGGCATGCGCAAGAAGTGCACGACGCTTCTAAATGCGCTCCTCCAGAGTGGAACGGTTCCGTTTGACACAAACCCATTCGTTAGTACGTGGTTGGGAGGAGGTTCCCGAAGCTTGCTGCTGGAACACTTGGCGCCTTATGAGTTTTAGATCCGCATCATAGCAGATCCCGTCAATAGGCTTCAAAGCCTCGGCATATTGGCGCGCGAGATGTTGACGACGCCGTTGACGAGCCCTCTTCGTCAGCACTGGTGCACTTTCAACGGACAACTCTTTGACTTTCAAAGAGTTGTCACGAATGTTGGATCTGGTTTCTTTAGAGGCCGGAGAGGGGTCTTTCACTGCATTCGGGTTTAGATCATCAGCCCTGGTCTTCGGATCTGAAGGCACGTTCTTCGCGGTAGTGGTTTTCCTACGTTTGCAAGAAGAAGATTTGGAGGAGGAGGAGGAAATATATTCCTTGAATTTCTTCTGGTCGAATTCGTATTCGACCTCATGACAAACACAACGGGTGTTTATCGCCCGTTGCTTGCGTATGATCTTGGCCTGTGACGGGGACGTTGATATCCGTGGACCATCTGACGATCAAATCAGATCCAAAGCTTCGTCGATTCGTGAGGGAACCAAGAAGCCGAAGCGCTTATCTCAGCAACAGCGAGATAATTGTTCTTCTTAAGATCACCGTAATGGGGTAATCTTAAGGGACGAACTGGGCTGCAGATCTGACGAACTCCTCTTCTTTATGCCGGAGAATCCGCTGAATTCTCCTCCTCCTCTCTGAAATTCGTGGCTCTTCAGTCCTCAATCCGGCAGTGCTTCGTCAACGCTCGAGAATTCCAGCTCTGAAAAAATTAAAGGCCTTAGGGCTGTATTTATAGGCTTCAGGAGCCCTATGTTCGGATAAGAACGACTAATTCCTTCTTATCTTTAGTTAAAACTACTTAACCATATTATCAAATCAGTTGGAACAAATCCTAGCGGTTAACGATAAAAAAACCACCGAAAACAACCAAAATCAGCGTTTTTTTTGTATTGCAAACACTTCTGAGTGTCTTGGCGTGGCCGAGACACCACGGGGTGTCTTGGTTTGGCTTTTTCTAGTTTTGGTTCATTGAGTTTGTTTCCACCGTAAATTCGTTGTCCGGACTCGGAATTATGTGATTCAATATGCATTGGAAAGCCGGCGAGGAGATCTACAGGCTCCCATGATTGAATCACATGTAGAGTAAATGGGATACGAGGGGTGCTCTACCTTTCGTAAACGACGTGGGCTCCCGATCAACTCTTGTTCCTGTTATTCCGAAGTTCCGTTGCTTCGTATGATCCGTGGACTCACTTCATGTGTTTGTCATTATTAAACGAGCTCCTGTGACTTAGATAGCAACGTTCATCATCTTATCTCTATCTCGAGCCGTGTGCATGGACCTATAGGCAATTTTTGACGCCTACAATTGGCTCTAAAGGACTCAAACTTACTAAAAAAATAAGAAATCGTTAAGTGAACTGGTTTAAGTTTACTTGAATCCGTTAGTGTCTAAGGCAAGGTTTAGGAGTTGCGTAAAGCACTTCGTAAGGAATGTGGTACTTAATTGATCTTTGATCTCCCTCTAGTATTATTCTTACCTGTCTAACTGTCTGAGCAAACTTTAATCTTTTCACTAAAGAAGTTTTTGGTTAGGAACTGATCTAGTTGAGTCTAGGCTTAACCCTAGAATTTAAAGTGATTAAAATAAAGTAATTGTTTTTAATTTTTTATAGTTATTCCTTTTCCTTCTTCTCATTATCTTTTAGATCTCTTAATTTTTTTTCCTCAGTAAAAAAACTAACTTTTATTTTTTAGAATTTTTTAGTTAAAAGATTACTATTTATTTCGGTGTATACAATTTGGGTTAGTGATATCACCAATTAAATTTCGTGTTGAACCATCTTTTGAAATGGCTAATCCATTCGTTCTTCAAGATATGTGTTACCCAACTAGAAATGCAATCCCATCTTATATTAAGCTTCCCAAGGTCAATGGAACTAATTTTGAGCTTAAACTGTATTATATAAACATGCTTCCAAAATTCTCAGGAAATAAACAAAAGACGCTTACATTTTTATCTTCTAGTTTGAAGAAGTTTGTCTTACGACTAAGATTAGAGAACTATCGTAGGATGCGATTAAGCTTAGATTTATTCCTTTCATGCACTCTTAAGGACAAAGTTAAGAAATGGTTGTGTAGCTTACCCACAAATTTTATCTTAACTTGGATGAGTTTGTCACCCTTCTCCTGAAATTTTTTTTGCCTATCCACAAAATAGTTAAGCTTAGAAACATTATTCAAAACATTAAGATAGTCTTAAGAGAGCCATTCTAGAAGTATTTTGATAAAATTAAGGATCTTCATATCTAATGTCCTCACCACGATCTTGAGAAATGATGATTATGCCAAATCATCTAGGAAGGATTGGATTATTCTTTAAAAACTTCCTTAAAATTGATGTGTCAAGGGAATTTCATGAAGGAAAATGTCGATAAAGCTTGGGAATTTTTAGAGCATTTATCCAAGAAAATAGAGTAGTGGGAACACTGTGATGACAGAGTTTCATCAGTTTCCCAACTCAAGTCCAGTGGTCTGTCCCTAGAGATTAACATAGCCTGTGAAGCAAAGATGGCTACAATCATGCGTAAGTTAGAAGCTTAAGAAATTAAAGAACGAGCTCCAGCTCAAATCAATCAAATTTTTACCTCAGGTTATCACAACTATCTTTCTCCATCTCATATTTCAGAGGAATGTATGTCCTCTCTTAGGAAATAATCAACCACTAGGTCAGATAAATGCTACATTTTAAATTCCCGTGAATGATCTATTTTCTCCAACTTACAATCTAGGTTGGTGAAATCACCCGAACTTTGCATGGAATCTGGGAAACTACTCTAGAAATCAAAATTTCACTCCCTCTTCAAACCAACAATTTCCTAGAGGAAATATAGTTCCTTTCAGTTCCTAAAATTATTTTCAACAACCAAATCTATCATATCTAAATAAGTCTCCTCACTATCAATCTTTACATCGTATTCCTCTAAGTTTTGATTATCATAAACCTCTCAATGATCTAGAAAATGGTTTGGAGACCATGATTACAGCTTCTTTACAGATCACTAATTTGTTGACTCAAACATTCAATACTTTGAATTCCTTCATGCAATAAACCAAACAAATTCTTAATTCCAAAACCCAAGCCATAGCTAGGTTAGAAATTCAACCTTATCAACTAGCTAGTACTATGAGTAAGAGAGAAAAAGGAACATTTCCGAGTCAACCCGTGGCTAACTCTAAGGACACGGGATCAAGATCAACCTACCAAGCTCAAGTGAATGCAATCCATTCACTACGGTCAGGGAAATAGGTCGATAATCAAGTTAGAATGCCAACAAGTTAAACTCTCGAATTTGAAAAATTCTCTCTCATTCTGATAACTCTATTCAGCAATCACTTCCCTCCGGTGACTACAAACCTTATCCTGAATTTGAGTCTAATTTTGATAGGTTTAAACCTATTTCTCCCTTTCCAGACAGACTTAGACCTAGAAAATACTCCCCTCTGGAGAATAAGATTCTAGAAGAACTCAAACCAATTGGATGCACTTTGTAGTTAGTGGATAGATCTGTCAAAATCCCCATGAGTGAGGTAGAGGATGCTCTGATTAAGGTTAAAGATTTTATTTTTCTAGTGGATTTCGTAGTCTTGGAAACATAACCCATTTTCAATCCCAAGAGACAGATACCTTTCATCTTAAGAAGACCGTTGTTTGCCACTTCTAATGTTCTCATCCATTGTAGAACTGATCAAATAAAAGTGTCCTTTGGGAATTTGAGTATTGATCTTAATATTTTTAATTCAGCGAACCAATCAAATAATCAACCTCTAGAAATAAATTACATTCAGGAAAGTTCAATTGAAGAGTTAGAAGAAAAGAATGAGTTAGACTAGAGCTTTGAGAAATCTTTGGTGAGGAGCTAAAGATTCTAGATAGGTTAGATCAGGTCTTTCAGAGTAAAGGAGTTGTGTTAGATACATGTTAATCTGATCTTAGTTTTGTAGAACAGATTGAGATAAACTTAGGATCCTAGAAAATAAATAACAACTAAATTTTCATATCTCAACCATGAATCCTAGGCTTGAGGAAATTTTTAAAGAGCCGGTTGTGATCATACAAACTTTAATCAATAAGGAATGAAATTACCCTAGAGGGGGAAGGTGAATAAGGTATATGTTAATCTAATCTGATATTAATACCAAATTAAAAACTAATTAACAATTATCCCAGCATGTATGATATACAATGAGATATATGCAGGGATAACAAATAAACAAAGGGCAATATAAACTATAAGATGATGGCGATATGGAAATATGATAAACAATGAGCACAAGAATAATACACCAAGTCAAACACAATATGATCACAGAGTTTGGTCACCCTCGACCTACGTCTTCACTCCTCATTCACGAGGAGAATCTCCACCATCACAACCGGTTTTCAACCTTCACCAAAAATGTTTACAATTCACACAATCGGTTTTCTAGCTCACCAAAACTTACAACTCTCACATTTGTAACTACACAATACACCCTCTAAGTATTGGCCTAGCCTATGTCGCCTTCCTCAAGTGCTCGGATTTACAACCTCTCACTAGGTTTTACAACCGACGCCACTCCTCTTGGAACCGATCCCGTCTCTCACCACACACTCCTCTCAGTGTCCGTATGTATTACGAAGTAATCTCACAAATAAGCTCAAATACAAGGGTTTGTTCTCTATAATGGATGAGAACTCGATGTAAGCTCACTCTCAATGATGCACTCACCACAATCCAAATTATACTCAATGTGATAATAATAAAGCTCAAGGGCTGTGTGTGTAAAAAATGAATGCAAACTCAATAAATAATCTAGCTTAATGAAATTTATAAACAACACTATATATATAAAGCTAGAGATGAGTTTAACATAAACTTCTCAGAAAATCAAGAGTGAGAGAGATGAGATTGAAGCCCAAACACGAAAAGAGTAATCTCCTCCTCTTGTGAAAATAACTTCTCACAAACACACTTGAAAACAAACTTGAAACAAACTAAAAACCTTTGTAAACTTATTTTAGAACTTTTTTAGTAGTTAGGAGTGTTTAATACAAAGGGGTGTATATAGGTTACAAGAGCCATGCCCAAGAACCTAGTAAAAACCAACAAAAACATCAAAAACAACAAAATCTGAAAAATAACCGTTATTGTGCAACGGCTCTATTGCAAGTCGACTTATGATAGGTATGAGTCGACTTATATAGTATAAGTTGACTTGTTATATTATGAGTCGACTCAGCAGATTAAAAATACCATCTGTGCAATACTTTATAAGTCGACTTGGTACTGTAGCAAGTCGACTTAAAACGTGCACAAGACCTGATATAAACAGTAAATACCAGCTTTAAACCCTCTTTAAATATATCAAATAAATTCCAAAATATGTAAAATTTGAAAAATGTTTATAAACATGAATATAAGCATGTTACAAAAAGAACTTTTCAAATTACATTTTCCAAATGTAAAAACTTATCATTTTGCAAAATAGTCCAAAATATGAAATCTCAATAAACACATGATTTTGACAAAATGATTTCAAACAAGTTTCAAACTTCTTTTAAATGGATTAATAGACTTTATAAAAGATGTAAAATGATATAATTGAGTCTTTAATACATAGATACATTATTTTGCAAACTTACAAAAGTATAAAAACGAAAAACATGATTTCATTAATTTGAATATGTCAAAGCTTGATTTTAATGAAATCATTTCAAGCACATATAAACATCAAACAAATATGTGTGTATATAACTATATCCATTTATTTTAAATTTATGAGGCTAAACTTGAAAGCAAATAAAACAAAAACGATGTGTGTGTGTGTATAATATTGAGCTTGCACTATTTACACACAAGTATAAACTCCTAAAAACCAAAACACTATACTCAAGCTAATGATCTCTCATGGAAGTTCGATCTTGGTAGCAGATGAAGCTTGATCTTGAATCTTTGACTTGAATGTATTAGCTTCATTCTGATGTTCCCCCTTCATTGGATATGATCGTGTAGGCACAAGTCCATCCAACCTCCAACAGAGGATCTTTGTGTAGAATACCTAACAATCAAATGTAAACACTCGACAAACAATATTAGAAATTGTTTGTTAATTATTAAAACTAGATTATAAAGTAGGCTCATAAACATGAGAGCTAATGTAAGACCCCGTTGATTTTGATGATTCATATATGTAAATATTAGTGAAACATAATATTTAATATATAACAAATATCATTATGGTTGGGTTGTGCATGACAACTAGTATTTTGAGCTTATGAGGATGTGGATATGCCTCAGGTATGAGGATGAGTTGCAAATTTGCAAATCGTGTGCTAAAGAAATCGAAGTATGCAGATTTTTGTCCATGAGTCGACTCATAACATGTCATGAGTCGACTGATCAGGTTGAGTCGACTCATGACTGTCATAAGTCGACTCATGATATCATGTCCTGTTCCCATTTTTCTTCTGCTGAGTCGACTCATAAAAATTATGAGTCGACCCATGACCATGAGTCGACCCATGATAAGGCATGAGTCGACTCATCGGGTTTTTCTGGCCTTTTTCAGTTCGGGTTTGTGGGTTTCGGGTCGGGTTTCTTTGGCTCTTATATATTGTTTCCCACCCGAAAACACTCATTTCTCATCAGATCTCCCAAGAAACCCTAGCCCCTCTTCCCCTCTCTCAAACGCTAGGTGCTCTTGGAGATTTTGGGGCGTTTCAAGGGGGATTTCAGCAGCTTCTTGTGGATTGCAGCGAGGGGGATCGTTATTCTTTGCATTTGAGGCGAGTAACATCTCGCCAAACCTCTCTCCCATGTTTTTATTAGTTTATAATAGTTTTTCATGAGTTTTATTGAGCCCAAGACTTATTTTCAAGTATAAAACAATGTTCTTGTTAGGGTGAATGCTAGAAATCATGTATTTCAGATTTTAAATCATCCCAATAACGTTTTTGAAGAAAACCCAGATCTGGAAATATTTTAAAGGAATAAAAATATGAGTTTTTATTTTGTTTAAATGCCCTTTTTCATGTTTAGGGGTTAAATGTTAGATTTAACATGCAAGTATTCGTTTCTCATGCTATGTATGAACCTTTCACTGCCTCATGGTTTAACAATGATAGTTAGGGAGTTATAGATCAGTATAATGGAACTATGGATCGAGACGAACGAATTCAACTTATGTTATATGCAGATTTCAGCCCGTGAGTCGACTCATGACTCATCATGAGTCGACTCATCAGGTTGAGTCGACTCATGACTGTCATGAGTCGACTCACGAAGTGTTGTGGTATTTCCTTTTTGCTTCTGTTGAGTCGACTCGTCAGTATACGAGTCGACCCACAAGTCATGAGTCGACTCATAACTAAGCATGAGTCGACTCACGAAGTCGTTCCCCGTTGCCTTTTTCCTTCTGCTGAGTCGACTCATAAATGAGCATGAGTCGACTCATCTGAGTTTTTCCTGTTCCCTTTTGTTTTCTGTTTAATCACTTGCTGTATACGAACACATAGTTTGAACACATATGATGTATATGTAAGATGACTTGATATGATACGAGTTTAGATATGTACGGCAAGGCTCGTACAAGAGTTGTATGGACACTCCACTACTAGTGGTACTTCATGGTTCATGTACAGTCCTCGTGTTGGACTATAAGCGACAAAGTCCTCGTGCTGGACTATAAGCGGCTAAAGGCCCCGTGTTGGGCGTTGATGATATTTAGTCCATACGTTGGACATTGGTTATATTCAGTCCATACGTTGGACATTGAGCATATTTAGTCCATGCGTTGGACATTGGTTATATTCAGTCCATGCGTTGGACATTGGTTAGATTTAGTCCATGCGTTGGACATCGGTTATACTCAGTCCATGTGTTGGATATTCGTACTTGCAGTCCATGAGTTGGACGTTCACTTCATGCAGTCTATGTTTTAGATACTTAATCGTTTTCGGACATATCACCCATGTGAGTTTGACGTGACACTTGCGGTAGCCTTGTCATGATTTCACTTATCGGTAGAGATGAGTTTGTATTCGTTTCCTTTATTGTTTCTTGTATTAGATCTCGGGTTTAGTATTTAGGGAATTACAATTTGAGATACAAGGTATATACATGAGGGTTTCCTTGTTTGGATTATTTCGCTCGACGTACCTATGCTCGTGTTGTAATTTCCTAAGTACCAAAAACCTATTTGCTATTAGAATAATGATTTTATACTATTATGTAATAAATGTATTTTCTGTATACAACGAGCCCTTTCCCTGGGGGTTGGTTGTGATGTTGCTCGCTAGCACTTTGACGCTCGTTGTCCCTCCCCTTTCAGGTAACGAGTCAGAAGCCCGGAGAGTCGCAGGTTGATGGCGATGCATTTTAGCTTCAGCTGTCTTTTTAGTTATATTTTATTTTGTAATCCACTTGAGACATTTTTAGACTTAAGAGGTTTATGTTATAGAGTTATAAAGGCTGTGTGCCTTGTTTCCTGTATTAGATATTATGTACTTTAAGACATGTTGAGATCTCCAGATTTTTGTTATTCATTTCAGACTTTGACTATGTATTCCAGTTTACTTGGTTGAGGAGATGTGTTAATTCGATGTTCCATCATTTCATCAAGTACTCGTTGTAAAACCTTTTACTTGCTTTGTACCTACACCTATTGTTGATTCCTCTAGAGATATAGTAATTGTGATGGTGAAACATGTTATTGCACGGTGTGGTGCATGGCAGGTTTGACATTCTTGGTTTCACCTCGGACTGTAGCCTTGTGTGAACCCAGGGGCGTCACAGCTAACAAGGAATCTAAATTCAAATCTAAAGTTTTCAGAATGCATAACACTATCGATGCCTACCTTCACTTGTTGCAGAATTTATTAGAACCTTCAGAACACACATAATTTAAGCATCTTTTTGAGTTCATCATCTTAGATGTTTTTTAAAAACTATGGTAAAATTTTTAGCAATAGGGTTGCATTTGATGTAGAATACGAGCTTTTTTTTGTTTAATCTGCTATTCTACATTTTTACTTTTTGTCACATAATAATACAAATAATAAAAGAATTTAATCTTCTCTTATTTGAGAGTTTCTTGTTCTTTTGAGAAAAAAAACAAAATGAAAAAAGACGAAAAAAATATGTGAAAAAAAGAAAAAAATTTGACTTCATCCTCCTTATACCAAAGTTAATTGCAGATTTTTATCATTTCATCATTGTTCCAGATTGATATACCAAATATAACTACTTTGACTCTTATCTACTTTACTTTGTGCATTATAGAGTTTATATTCAGCACAATGAAAAATTTAGGTGTGGGGTGGGGACAAGTTATTTTTTTCCTCCTTATTTTAATTTTTTATTCATTTTTGCTATGTCATTTTTTCCTCTTTATTTTAAATTGTATATTCCTTTTTTGCTATGACATTCTTTTTCTCTCTTAATAAAACATAAAAATATTATAACTTGCTAAATTAATAGAGTTAATTAATAATTAATGTATTTGATAAATTTAAATTTTTCAAACCCTTATTTAGTTTTATACTCAAGTTTACTTTTTAAGATAACTTTATCTAAATTTTTTAAGAAATAATTTTTAAAATAGTATACCTTACTAAAGTCTTTACTTAGACTTTTAATTAAAGAAATAAAATTTTTTCATGCTTAACTTAGAGTAGGAAATAATTTTTCAAGATGTCTTGATCTAAATAGATTTCAAGGTAAACAAATAAAT
>BQKN01062100.1:76125-92301 GCA_022839385.1 Asparagus kiusianus
ATATATATATTAAAAAAGTAACTTTGTAAAATAAGAGTACGAAAGATAGGCACCAATAAAAGCTCTCTTGAAACTCAAGGTAGCTCTAACTTATAAGCCTAAGTTGACTAAGTAATTAAGCCCAAAGAGTATTTCTAAACTTAATGACCTTAACCCAATCGGGTTGGGATTCATTGGCTCAAAAACACGTTAAATGATCACTTAGAAAGTGTGAAGTAGAGCAAAATCACCAAGGCATAAAGACTAACAATGTTTTTTTATATATATTTATATTTGTATATACGTTCTTGAAAAATAATTTTGATTAAGAGACTTAAAAATTATTTAAAATAAGAAGTTAGCTTATTTCTTTTGGAACATTTAAATTAAATTCTAAGTTAGACTTGGTTTTGTATAACTATAATGAAAAGATTTTCTAAGAGATTTACCTTAGAGTTATACATGAAAATATTTTCTTGAGTGAAAACTAGCTTCAATTAGAATGTTTAAATATATTAATTATATATTATTCACTAACTTCTTTAAATTAGCAAGTTAATCGATTTTTATGGGTACATTCACTACAAATCATCACGAGACTACAACTCATCCTCTAGGATAACCTAGGGGTTTAAAGGATTTTTTTCTTCTTTCTTCTTTATTTTAATTTCTTTCTTTGCTAGAGGACTAGCAAAAGTTTAGGTATGTGAGTATTTGATAATTACATTTTGTTTATAATTTTATATCCTCGTTATCTATCTTATTTAAATAAATATATCACTAATAACTTATTTTTATCTTAATTTGCAAGTTAATGAAGATTAATGAATAAAAGCCTAAAAGACTTAAATTTTCTAATTTTCTACCATTTATTGAAGCCCAAGTATGAAGGAAAAAGAAGGCTCAAAAAAGCTTAAGGATCCATGAAGAAATTGTTAGGTCTCATGATTATAAGCCTACTCTCTAATTTGGTTTTTACGATTAACAAACAATTCCTAAAATTGTTTGTTGAGTGTTTGAATTTGATTGTTAGGTACCCTACACAAAATCCTAGATTGGAGGTTGGTTGGAAATGAGCTTAATGATGACATTCAAAGGAGGTTGGAAGGAAATCATAGTGTAGCTGTCGTAATTTAAGTCAAGATTCATCATTACTTCATCCACAACCAAGACGAGTTTAATTGAAGATCAATTGCCTAGGTATAATGTTTTTAGGTTTATACTTCGTGTGTTTATACTTGGAGATCAAAATTCATACACACACATATTTTATTTTGATTTATCACCATTTTGGATTATAGACTTAACAACATGATCTTATATCTTTTCTCAAGTCTATTAATCTATTAAAAAGTGTTTCAAAACTTGTTTCTTCAAAATCAAGTTTTCACATTTTCGTATTTTTGAGTGACTTGCAAAATAAATGAGTTTTCACAAATGGGTAATGTAACTTGAGAAATTATTTTTCTAACAAGTTCTTTTTCATGTGTATTAACATTTTCCAAAGTTTTATTATTTTTAGAGTTGATTTACTATTTTAAATCAAATTTACAAAATTAACTCTTCAAGAAATTTTAGAAACTCGAATATTTATTTTTTGGTCAGTGAGTTTTTACAAATACGAAGTGATATCATAGACATTTCATCTCTAACATGTTTATCTTCATGTTTATAAATGTTTCTCAAAGTTTTACTATTTTTGTAGTTGGCTTGCTATTATAAATTGAATTTAGAAAATCATCTTCTAAAAATTTCAGAATCTATCGTGCATGTTTTTAATCGACCAATTCTTAAAATCAGTCGATCGATATCCTCTCATTAGTCGATCGATGAAGATCGTCAGTCGAACAATCAGTGTGATTTTCCAGCATCTAATTTTGCATACAAATTAGTCGACCGACCATGACTCATCAGTCGACCGATCAATGGTCAGAAGGCTGTAACAGCTAGTTTTTTGGCTAAATGTTTTGTTTGTTTGGAGAGGCTATAAATAGCCCTCTTGATTCATTTGTTCAACCAAAAAGTTTATAAAAGAGTTTTACAAGTTTGTTTAAAGATTTTTTAAGAAAAATTAAGTGTGTTGTTTATGTGAAGAGAGTTTCACAATTGAAGGATTGCAACATCGTTCTTGAGGATTTCACCTTCAAAATCTGTATCTCTCGCTTGCTTGTTTTAGAGAAGTTTTTCTAAAATCATCTTATAACTATTTGATATTTTGATTCTCATATATTTATGCTAGATTGATTTGAGTTTATATTTTATTATACTCATTGCTTACACACATAACCACTTAAGCTTAAGTATTGCACTTATATTATACTTGGGTTGTGAGAGTGTATCTTTGAGAGTGTGCTTAAAATTCATTCTCATCCTTGTTTAGAGAACAAATCCTTTTTATTTGCACTTATTTATGATAACATGTTGTAATACACAAGAACACTTAGAGGAGTGGTTGGAAGAGACCGGGCTCAATTCCAAGAGGAGTGGCTTGGTTGTTAAAGCCTAGGGAGAGATAGTAATTCCAAACACTTAAGGAATATAACACAAGTAGGCCATCACTTAGAGGAGTGTATTATATTATTGTCAATGTATGATTGTAAAAGTTTTCGGTGACCTTTGAAAATAGGTTGTGTAGTAAATTTGTGATTAGTGGAGAATCTCGACAAGATGAGGAGCGGAGATGTAGATCGAGGGTTAACCGAACTCCGTGATCATATTGCTTGTTAGTGTTTGGCATTGACGTACTTTTCTTGTATATATTTTCATATCACCTTTTGTCTTATAGTTTATATCGCCTATTGTCTTTTATATATCCTTACATATATCACTTATGTATATCATATTCTAGGATATTATTAATAATTTTTAATTTGGCATCGTAATCGTATTAGATTAGTAATTATCATATTCACCCTCCCTCCTCTAAGGTACTTTCAATTGGTATCAGAGCTTGGTGCACTTTGATTTGTAGCTTAACCGCCTAGAGTCAAAGATCCTCGTTTTGCATATTATTGCTAATCTAGTTTTTGCGATTATTTTTTCATTGCTTGTATAGTCTTCATGGATTTACATCGTGCACCTAGTTTAGGTTATGATATTAATGTTGCTCCAAAATTAATTGATTTCCCGTATGCGCAATGGATGGTTATATTTAAACTATTTATTAGATCTAAACATAATGATTTATGGGAAATAATTGAATGTGCTTATATTGTGCCCACTTTGGAGAAATCTAAGTGGATCAATAATAATAAAATGATGTTTATAATGAACAAGTTATTGTTAGAATTTTTACTTAAAGCTTTTGAACCATCTATTTCTAACAAACTTTCTCATTTTGATAGTGCTTACACTTTGTGGAAACATATAGAAGCACATCACGGGAACTTAGAGGAAATCCAACATATTTCGGTGGATTCCATTCTAAGTGCAACTATTAACATCATTAGAGCTTCATCGTGCACACGGTTACTAGGCGATAGCCCTAGTGAGGTATGCGAGTCCTAATCCGATAATGATTTATCTATAGATGAACTCTCTTGTGCTCAAGAAAGATGAATGCATGCCTACCACAAATTGCATCATAATTTTGTAAACTTAAAAAGTAAGCATAATAACTTAAAATCTGATCATGATATGCTAGCTTCTAAATTTGATATTATTACCAAAGAGAATGTGATCCTTAAAGAAAACAATAAAAATTAAATTGGACCATGATTCCTTGACTTTGAAGGTTGCTAGCTTAAATCATGACAAAAATGATGTCATGCTAGAAGTAGAAACTATTAGAAATAAATTTAATTCTTTCAAGAATAACTATGTTTGTTCTACTTCTATTGACAAAGCAAATGTGCAAAATGATGTGTTGAATAATATGAAAGACCGTATGTCATCTGTAGATTCAACCCTAAATATATGTATTGTCAATAATAAGAAACATATGGTCTCGTGTGCAAAGTCACATGTTAATTCTTCCAAACAAACCACACACTATGCACATATGTATAGCAAAGTTTATAAATGCACAAATTGAGGTCATAAAGGTCATCTTGCTAAATTTTGCTATGATGCACGTAAACTTACAAATTATAATACTAATGCTTGTTGTGCATTTCATAATGTTTCTTTTCAACATATACACACATATGCACTCAATGTTAATCACAAGCATCTGAATGTGTTTAAATATGATTATTGTGGAAGATTTGGTCATTTGGCCAAATATTATTTTGATTTAAAAAAATTCACATTTACAAAATTCTTTAAAAAGATCATTTTTATTTGCAAATATTCCTCGTGTGTAATCTCATAGTCAACAAAAATAAATGAATCCATTTTATTGCACTTATTGTAATAGAATGGGTCAATTGCATAATTATTGCTATGACGAGACACGTACACTACATGCGCCCAAATGGGATCATAACCCAAGGGCTTTGAATTTTATTAATATGGGTCATGTCCCTAAACTCTCTGGCACTAAGAGTGTTTGGGTGCCAAAACGTTTTTGATTTTAAAAATTAAGTTTTTAGTGTTTTCATTTTCATTTCTTTTTGGAAAATGTATTTGAACAACTTATTTTTAGAAATATATATTGGTGAAAATTTTATCTAAATTTTGTTTTCAAAATTAATATTTTTGTTTACATATTATGATTTTTTTTGATTTTGACTTTGAGGATATTGATTGTGACGAGTCCTTTACACTAGTTGCAAGGATAGAGTCAAATCCTTATGTTTTTAACAATTTGCTAGTTTTTAAAGATTTTAAACTATTTCAAATGCATGTTAAGAAATGCATTTATAAATGATTTTATAAATGAAGAGGTTTATGTTTAAACTACCCCCCCCCCCCCCCCGGCTGGGTTGGTGCGTTGCTTCCAAATCATGTTTATTGGATGCAAAATCTCTATATGGATTGAAACAAGTTCCAAGAGCTTGGCATGATTGCTTCTTTCTAGTTTTCTTGTCGAAAATGATTCAATTGATCTTTATGTGTTTATCCAAAGCATACTTTTCTTTGATCTTTATAGATGAAACATATAAATGTTCAACATTGTTCAAGTGATCATGTAGAAAAGTAAGATACGTCCCTGATATATATTAATTCAAAATCTCAATTTAGCGGACATCTTTACCTAACCTCTTTGTAAAGAAATTGTTTTGTCTTATAAGAGGTGATTTTGGATTGTGCATTCACTGATTCATATTTTGATGTTATTGTTCTTAATCAATCATGATTTATGTTTGAAGGTTTATGGATTTTTTATTTTTATTTGGCTTTCATGGATTCATGAATTTTCATGATTTTCCTTCATAAATTTTCATAAATACTTTCATAAATATTTTCATGATTCTCTTTCATGGATTTTCATTTTTTTGCTTAGAATGTTTTTATATCTAGAGACCCTTGTAACACCTTTTTTCTTAATGATGTATCTATAAGTGGTCTCTTGTTTCTTTGAATGTGAGTTATCATAATATTTTTTTATATCTATGCTCACATATTGATGCCTCATAATTTTCTTTATATAATTTACTTTAAGGTGTTTTAATAGGAGGAGCTTTTTCCCTATTTGTTTATATTCACGGTGCCTTTTTGATAGGGGGCGCTTTTGCTCTCTACTCTCTTATTGTTTTTCCCTATTTTGATATTGACAAAGGAGGAGAAACAAGTATATTATGAGTATATCTTGCTTTTGCTTCCTATTGTTTTTATACATAAGGATTATAAATTGTATACTCATTTGGTATCATGCATATTTATATACTCTTTGTGTAGATTACTTGTCATCATAAAAAAAAGGGGGAGATTGTTAGGTCTCATATTTATGAGCCTATTGTCTAATCTGATTTTGATAATTAACAAATAATTCCTAATATCATGTGGCGAGTGTTTGCATTTGATTATTAGGTATCCTATACAAAGATCCTAGATTGGAGGTTGGTTAGAATTAAGCTTAACGATGACATTCAAAGAAGGTTGGAAGGAAATCAGAATGAAGTCATCGCAATTCAAGTCAAGATTCATCATCGCTTCATCCATAACTAAGACGAGCTTAATTGAAGATCTATTGCCTGGGTATAATGTTTTTAGGTTTATACTTTGTGTGTTTATACTTAGAGCTCAAAATTCATACACACACATATTTTATTTTGGTTTATCATCATTTTGGATTATAGACTTAATGACACGATCTTATATCTTATTTTAAGTCTATTAATCTATTGAAAAGTGTTTCAAAACTTGTTTCATCAAAATCAAGTTTTAACATTTTTCATATTCTTGAGCGACTTGTAAAATAAACGAGTTTTCATAAATGGGTAATGTAACTTGAGAAATTAATTTTTTGACATGTTCTTTTCATGGTATTAACATTTCCTAAAGCTTTAATATTTTTGGAGTTGATTTACTATTTTAAATCAAATTTACAAAATCAACTCTTCAAGAAATTTCAGAAACTAGAATATCTATTTTTCTGTCAGTGAGTTTTCACAAATACAAATTGATAATTCAAAAATTTCTTCTTTAACATGTTTATCTTCATGTGTATAAATGTTTTTTAAAGTTTTACTATTTTTGGAGTTGATTTGCTATTTTAAATTAAATTTAGAAAATCAACTTTTGAAAATTTTAGAATCTGCCATGTATGTTATCAGTTGACCGATAACCTCTCATCAGTCGACCGATGAAGATCATCAATCGAACGATCAGTGCGATGTTCTAGCATCTAATTTTGTAGACGAATCAGTCGACCAGCCAGGACTTAACGATCGACCGGCCAGGACTCGTCGGTCGACCGATCAATGGTCAGAAGGCTGTAACGGCTAATTTTTTGGCTGATTGTTTTGTTTTGTTTGTAGAGGCTATAAATAGCCCTCTTGATTCATTTGTTCTACCAAAGAAGTTTAATAAAAGAGTTTTGCAAGTTTGTTTAAAGAAATTTTAAGAAAAATTAAGTGTGTTTGTTTATGTGAAGAGAGTTTCACAAGAGAAGGATTGCAACATCATTCTTGAGGATTTCAACCTCAAATCTATGCCTCTCTCTTGCTTGTTTTAGAGAAGTTTTTATAAATTCATCTTCTAGCTATTAGATAAGAGATGTTTTTCTAAACTTATCTTCTGGCTATTTGATATTTTGATTATCATATATTTATGCTAGATTGATTTTAGTTTATATTTCATTATACTCTTTACTTACACACACAACCACTTGAGCTTAAGTATTTCACATATAGTATACTTAGGTTGTGAGAGCGTATCTTTAAGAGTGTGCTTGAAATTTTTTCTCATCCTTGTTTAGAGAACAAATCATTTTTATTTTTACTTAACCGTGATAACACATTGTAATACACAAGAACACTTAGAGGAGTGGTTGGGAGAGACCGGGGTCAATTTCAAGAGGAATGACTTGGTTGTTAAAGCCTAGAGAGATGTAGTAATTCCAAACACTTGAGGAAGATGACACGGGTAGGCTAACACTTAGAGGAGTGTAGTATGTGATTATCAGCGTGTGATTGTAAAAGTTTTCGGTGAGCTTTGAAAACCGATTGTGTAGTACATTTGTGATTAGTGGAGAGTCTCGTCAAGGTGAGGAGCGCAGACGTAGGTTGAGTTTTGACCGAACTCCGTGATCATATTGCTAGTTTGCGTTTAGCATTCGTGCACTTTTCTTGTGTATATTTTCATATCGCCTTTTGTCTTATAGTTTATATTGCCTATTGTTTATTACATATCCTTGCATATATCACTTGTGCATATCATACTGCTAGGATATTGTTAATAAGTTTTAATTTAGCATCGTAATAAGATTAGATTAACAATTACCTTATTCACCCCCCCTCTAGGGTACTTTCAAAATTCGGGTCAAGAAATCAACAAAAAAATCAAATCTATGCAAACTAATTGATTGACCAACCGCTTGGCCAACCGATCAGGTCAAGTAGTCTAATGCAAGATAGGATTATATTCCTAGTTAGATAGCACATGTCTTGAAGAATGAATGGATTAGAATTTGCTATTTCTAGGGTTTCAAAAATCGGTTCAACATGAATTAGTCGATTGATATTATCCCTAATCTAAACTTGCATACACTAAAATAATTTTTTCTTTTTCTTCTTTTTTATTAACTAAAAAGGAGATTAGGAAAAAGTTCTAATATAAATAAAAGTTAGCTTTTATATTAGAGACAAACTAAAAGACCTAAAAAAATAATTGCCAGAAAAAGGGGGAGGACAAAAAAAGCTAACTAAAACAAATCGAGAGCAAGCTCGTCGTGATCGACCTCTTCTCCCTCTTGCTGAAGAACGGGACACACAATATTTAGGGCAGAGGGATGACTCCATCTTTGCACTTCTATGCTAGATGATTGAAAAGAAGAAAAGAGTCGAAGAGCTTGAAGGGATCCACGAGAAGTTGTCTAGCGAGCGTTGAAAGGCCGCTTATACTGAGCAGAACAATCAGGTTCTGATTGAATCTTATAGGGCTGATCTCACTAAGATACATACCAAATTGGCGGCAGCAGAGGTTGACCTAAGGACGATGGTAGAAGTGCAGCAGACGTTAGCAAGCCAGCAGGAGGAGGATCAAACATCGCTTCATGCAGAGCTTAACGAGTTAGAGAAGCTGGAGAATGTTGTGAACAACATAGTGATGTCTTCTACGAAGAGCTACGTAAGAAGGTGTTAGAAGAAGTTGAAGTGGATCACCGAAGGTCATTGGACGAACTTGCGGAAGAAATCCGCAATGCCGTCCGATCTATCGGAGCTCAATTTCTATAATTCAACTTCTGTTGTAGCAGCTTCTCATTAATAAAAATATCATTTTGTCTACCATCTCTCTCCTACTTTTTTTGGTTCTTCTGACAAATTTCATCTTTTGGACGAAGCTCATGTGACAGACGAGGTTCGCTTATTTTGATGAGACTCACTTTATTGAGCCTTAACGCTTTGACACTTTGAGACTCATCTTAGACGAGCCGCATCGCTTTGAGGGGAGATTCAACAACCTAATAAGCCTCGTCATTCAAGCTTAGCGACTCACATAGACGAGCCTCGTCGTTCTGAGGTGAGATTTGACAGCTCATTAAGCCTCGTCGCTCGAGCTTCCTCAGATCCGCGTAGGACTATCATTCACGGCGTGATTGCATTAAATGCTACACACTTACACTATTGAGCCTTTTTCAGGCCAGATGAAAGGCCGCCAGCTGGAGCCTCGAGATCTGTAGAATAGATCTTGGTCGCTAATTTTGTGTCCTTGCTAATAAATAGGTGATCACCTCTTGATAAGATGAATCATCTTCTTTTTCCAGTTCTAAGTCGGAATGACTTTGAAAGGCTTTCGCTATTAAGCTCCTCTTCTTTCTTCTCCAAAACCTCAAGCTTTTTCATCTCGTCAAGATCTATGGCCACAAAAATTATCGCCGGTAAGGGCCAGAGCAAGAAGATTGCGCGTTCTTTGGGCGAAGCCACCATGATTTTATATCAAATTAGGTAAAATCCACTTGGAACGAACGTTCGAACTACTCATTGTAGTTTAGTTCTACCGAGGAGATGAACAGTCACTCCTTTAACTACCCAGTGTGGTTCTTTTGAGATAAAGTTCGTAAGATGGGCGAGACTCCTTTGATGGACGAGGTTTGTTAGTTTGACGAAGTTTGACTATTTGACGAAACTCGTCTGTTTAACGAGGTTCGTCCGTTTGATGAGGCTCATTTGTCTGACAAGGTTCACCTGGTCGACGAAGTTCGTCTTATTGATGAGGTTTATCTGATGGATGAAGCTTATGCTATTTCTTAAGCAAGGCTTGTCTTGTAGCCAAGTTTTACCCCGTTTGGCTTATTTGAGCTAACTCTATTGTTTTGCTCCTTGTAGTTTTTTATTCACCTGTTCTTGTTTCTTGGCATGGTGATATTGGTTTAGATGCAACCCAGATTAGAGCAGATCAGCCTTGCTACCCCATTCTTGAGAATCTCTCATTCTTTTAGAACCGAAGTCAGAAAATAATCCGACAACTTGCTGGGCTGTTGAATGCAACCCTGAGCCACCTGATCTTGGATACTCCCTTGGAGACAACTAATTGAAATAGGGTTCAAAAACTTGCCTTCTCGTTTGAAGATTCCAGGTCCAATCTTGTTTGCCTCTTCAACATGTTGAGCATCTCCAAGAATGCAAACCTTCATCTTGGGCCTTGAGATATGCGGCAACTTCACAAACCCACTAAAACACTTATCCTTCTGAGGGTCATAGTTCTTTAACCCAATCTGAAGCTTAATTATTTTTGTGAAATTATGATTCTTCTCATAGGCATCACTCTGCAACTTGCTCATAATTCAAGCGATTCCTCATGTTCTAAAAAAAGAATGGCAAAAGAGGGGTTGGAGACCACCACGAGCAACATGGTGATGTCTTACAATGATGAGTTATGCAGGAGGGCGTTGGAAGAAACTAAAGCAGAGCGTCGAAGGTTATTGGATGAACTTATGGACAAACTTCACAACGCTGTTCAATTTCTCTAAGTTCAATCCATGTAATTCAACTTTTGTTGTTGTAGCTTCAATCATCGCATGAATAAAATTATTGTTTTATCCAACGATTCTCTTTTTCTTTTGCGCAGTCAATAATCACAACTTAAGTCGTTTAGTAACATGGGAGTATAATTATTGTGATCGGAATAGAGGTGTATCATATGGTAGACTACTATTTTTGATCGTTCTAAGGAGATTTAATGTTCGAAAAAGATCAGATAATGAATTATCGCATGGTAGATCAGTATCCTAATCGAATGATTAGTAGGGGCTCATCGTATGGTAGGCCACTACACAGATTATTTTCAACAGGGGTTGGAGAGTTGACTATCAGATGTAAGTGTTAACGTGATAGTATTTTATGGACCCATCATCCTATTGAAGAGGATTGGTGGGTGAGTTTGTGGGGGAATCGACTATCAGAGGTAATTATTAACGTGACAGTTTTGTGAACCCATCATTTTATTGAAGATGATTGATAGGTGAATTTGGAGGGCAATAAGGAATGAAATTTTCATCTTAGTTGACCTCGTGGGAGTTGAAAGAGTTTTAATGACTTTAACAATGTCGAAGGTCATGTTTTTTCAATATTGTTAAGGTCACATATCATTGCCGCATTCGTGGTGTTTGAACCTGTAGCGTTGTTGAGATTGGGAATGATCTATTTTCCTTCCACTTGAGCATAATTGCCCTCTTCAATTGTGAAGACCTTTGCAGGGAAGCGGCCGGTATATAAGAAGCCTATGGGTAGTACTTTTTAAGAAACTTACCGTTAATAGGCATCAAGATATTGTCGCCTTCTCGATTGATCAATCGATGTGATCCATTTGAGTAGACCATTTCTACTACAAACGGTCCTTCCCATTTCAGTTCAAACTTGCCTTTCGTTTTTTAGTTCAGAATCATTAGAGGCTGGATAGCAAGAACCTGATCACCTTCCTTGAAAATGCGGTCTCTGACTTTTTTGTCAAATGCTTTAGAGATTCGAGCCTGGTAAAGCTCGATATGCTATTAAGCTTGTAGTCACTTTTCATCTAGCGCTTTAAGTTCTTCAAGGCATCGACGATGACTTTCTTCCGTGGTCATACCGGTCACAAGCGCTATCCGAAGGGATGGAATTTGAACTACCAATGGCAAGATGGCTTCACATTCGTATACCAAGGAGTATGGCGTAGTACCTGTTAGCGTACGAACCATTATGCGATATGCCTATAATCTTTGACCTAACTTCTCATTCCTATCTTGTTTGCTTGTGGAGACCAACTTGGTAAGAATTTTGATAATAGTCTTATTGAAAGCTTCCACTTGTCCATTTGCAGCAGGGTTGTACGCTGTTGACGCTAAGTTTCTGATTATGAACTTGTCGCAAAATCGTGCGAAGACCTAGCTGACAAACTTAGGTATGTTATCATGGATGATGCGTCTTAGGACACCATACCTATATATAATGTGGTGTTTGATGAATTTGACCATATCACTTATTTTGACTTCTCTCAATGGAATTGCTTCGGTCCATTTGAAAAAGTAGTCGGTTATTGCTAAGATGAAGCAATCTCCTTTCACAGAAGGTTGGGAAATTAGGCCAATAATGTCCCTATCCCATGTTTTGAATGGCCATGAAGTGGCCAAAGGATACAGATGTTCTGACGGTTGATGCATGTAGTTTGCATGTATTTGGCATGCGTAACATCGCTTGGCGTAGGCAACAGCATTGCTAATCATCCTTGCCCAGTAGTAGCCAAGCCTACAAAGTCGGTCCCATAGTTTAGTTTTAGACTGGTAAGATCCACAGATGCCCTCATGGGCTTCTTTAAGGGCTTCTTCTGCTTTTTTGTTCGATAAGCAGCGAAGCAACAATCCGTCGTATGACCTCCTATACAAGTTTTGAGATAGGGAATTGTAATAGAATCTTGGCGCTCATCTGTGAACGGATTCTCTTTCTTTGACATCTTTAGGTAGTAAACCATATCAGATGTAGTCGATGATCGGGAATCGCTAATCTTTAGGTTTGAGCTCCATGGGCTCTTCATCGACCGAATTGACTAAACTATACATCAACATAAAAATACCTTATACAACAGTCACTGATTGTTGGGGAATTTTAGTCTCCCAGCCTACTATGATCTCCGCAACTCGGAAGCTAACCCACAATCAATAAGATAGAAAACAACCGTAATCAATAAGGAAGAGCATCGAGATTTACGTGGTTTGGTCGACTAACTTCGACCTACGTCCACGGAGTAATAATACGAGAAATCCATTATGTATCAGGGAGAACTATAAGGGCAACCACTCAACTCTCGTCTCTCAATCTCTCAACCTTACATACATAATCAACTCTCATATTATCTCCAAAGCCCTCTCCATACAATCTTTTGAATGGACAAAGACTGTGAAACCCTCTCCTAATGATGTAATCTTTTGCACGGATAAAGACTACGAGACTCTCACCTCTCGCATAATATTCTTAAATTAGGTTATGCCCTCTACTAACCCTAGTTTACAAGAATATTGGCTCTCTCTCTCATATGCTTGGTTTTTCCTTCTATAATAGAAGAATATATATAGGTAAACCAAAACCCTATCTCTAGCCTAACTTCCTAATTAGTACAGGATTCAAACTCTTAATCATGATGAGACCCAATCTCCTAATCATGATAGATCTCTAACCCTATCTAATTGTCATAAAGTTATAAAAAGAATCCTATCTAATTCTCATGAGGTTATATAACGAGTCAAAGACACAATGCCAATAATCTCTATCTTGGTTTTGATTCCCAAACCACCTTGAAGATATATCATCACTGTTTTGAAACTTTACCTCTCATGCTAGCGTCTTCTATTCTTTTACACTTTAAATCAAAGTACCTGCACTCTAACTGGGACGTCCCGTGACCCTTGCTATCATTTTCTTTGTCGTGGCGTCTTCACATCTCTTGTGTACACCAAGAGATCCTCGTCACCTTTGGCATTAGAAGCAAATCAACCATGCTTCTCCTCCCGAACTAAACTTGACAGTAGCCTTCCCCAACTTACTATCCATGTATTACACCTGCATCACTCATTTCAAACTATATCGGTGCACCTCTCCTACTCCACACTATGAGCCGAATGCCTATATCTCCTCCATCACTTGGTTTGAACCGAATATGAGCATTCATCGTCTTTAAGTCCAATGCCACTATCTCCATCAGTATGTGTGTCACTCAGTCGTGCCCGCTTATAAGCTCCACCTAATCTGGCATTGTCCTCCTCAAGTCTACACACAAACCAGCTCCTGCTCCTGCGATGACTTTGAATAACTATATACTGACAATTCTACTTCTAGAATGACATCTGATTCTCTACATCAGTCTCATCTGTCGTATATTCGTTTGCCCTATCTGTCATTAGATTTGGCTCGCTACCATCATCAAAATGTTTTAGCACTTTTTGACTAATCTGAGCATAATCTAAAAAATCAGACCCTCCCATCGCGTTTAGAGCACTCCAAAACCAAGGAATCAACTCCTGGATTGTTAAAATTTGCCTCCAAACCCTCGATCAGAAGACAAATTAATCTTCTTCTTTTTTCTTCATCTTGATACTTGGAATGTCGATCTTCAATCTTACACGACGTCACCTTCTATCTTGCGAACTCGCTCCCGAATCCATCACCATTGCTCTGATACCATTTGTAGGGGAATTAATTTTAGTCTCTCAGCCTACTACGATCTCCGTAACTCAGTATCTAACCCATAATCAATAAGATAGAAAATAACCACAATCAAGAAGAAAGAACATCAAGATTTATGTGGTTCGGTCAACCAACTTGACAGTAGCCTTCCCCCGCTTGCTGTCCTCGTACTCCACCTACATTGCTCATCTCAAATCATATCGGTGCACATCTCCTACTCCACACTACAAGCCAGATGTCTCCATCTCCTCCATTACTTATCTTAAACGTAATATGAGCACACATCGTCTTCAAGTCCAATGCCACCATCTCCATCAGCATGGTGTCACTCAGTCATGCCTGCTTGCGAGCTCCACCTAATCTAGTACTGTCCTCCTCGAGTCTACACACCAACTAACTCATGCAGGCAATAGTTGTTCCTTTCTTTTTTTTTTCTTTTTCTTCATCTTGATTCTTGTAACGCTGATCTTCAATCTTGCACGACGTCGTCTTCTATCTTGCGAACTCTCTCCTGAATCTATCATCATGGCTTTGATACCACTTGTTGAGGAATTTTAGTCTCCCGCCTACTACGATCTTCGCAACTCGGAAGCCAACCCACAATCAAAAAGATATAAAATAACCACAATCAAGAAGAAAGAACACTAAGATTTACGTGGTTCAGTCGACCAACTTCGACCTACATCCACGGGCAACAATACGAGAAATCCACTATGTATCAGGAAGAACTACAAGAGGAACCACTCAACTCTCATCTCTCAATCTCTAAATCTCACATAAATAATCAACTCTCATATTATCTCCAAAGCCCTCCCCTTATTATCTTTTGAATGGACAAAGACTGCGAAACCCTCTTCCAATGATGTAATCTTTTGCACGGACAAAGACTACAAAACCATTCGTCTTTCGCACAATATTCTTGAATCAGGTTACGCCCTCTGCTAATCCTAGAGTACAAGAATATTGGCCCTCTCTCATCTGCTTGGATTTTCCTCCAACAATAGAAGAATATATAAATATGAAAACCAAAACATTATCTCTAGTCTAACTTCCTAATTAGAATATAATTCAAACTCCTAATCATGATGAGACCCAATCTCCTAATCATGATAGATCTCTAACCCTATCTAATTCTCATGAAGTTATACAAAGAATCAAAGACACAATCCCAACACTAATACAATGTATAAATGAATTTGAAAGCACATATTGAACTTGATAAATGTTTAATTTAGGGTAAAGAATTTAGACAGATGAATCTTGCAGTATCTTGCAATTAAGGAAATACCTTATTTCTCCATATTATCCCTATGATATGGTTTCATTACAGGGGAAAGAACCTAGGTGATATTTGCACGAGGAAATGCAAAAATGAAAGATTCAATGTATGTAGAGAAAGATTTAGCTATATAAACACTATGTGCTAGTAGGCTTTGTTCATCAAACCAACATATAATGCTAGGAGGATTAGGAAAGAGGAACTGTCATTTCCTTGGTAAGCCTTAAATCTTATAAAGTTATAATGCTTCGGTGACTCTCAGTATTGCAGCGCTTTTTGTTAACAAGAAAATGTTTCATTGTTTATTTTTCTTATCTCAGTATTTCTAAACTTTTGTTTTGTGCCAATTTCATACCTTTTCTACTATTAGCTTTGTGTGTGTGCATATATACGAGCTGACAGCCTATTTGTGTATGTATGTGTGTGTGTATATACACCAATTTCTTACCATAGTATTTTTGACCTTTTGTTTTGTACCAATTTCTTACCTTTTCCACTATTAGCTTTGTGTGTGTGTGTATATATATATATATAGGAATATGGGTATGTTTGGTACCAAGCATAAAATTTGTGCTTGGTAGTGAGGTGGCATATTATCCTCCACTCATTCAAATGGGGGGACCACATTTACATGGGTTGAATGTGGTCCCCCCAATTGAATGAGTGGATGAGAATGGGACACCTCACTACCAAGCATAAAATTTGTGCTTGGTACCA
>BQKN01062100.1:97301-113710 GCA_022839385.1 Asparagus kiusianus
GCGGATGACCCCACGTCGTTCCGTCCTTATCAATTGACGCGTTCACACTTTCTATTTGAAGTTTCCTTTTTAGTGCATATATAATTCAATATTTTTTATCTTTATACTGCTAATTTCATCTTTTTCAGGTCGATAATAAATCTAAGACAATACTCCACCTAAGATTCTGACATAGTGAAAGAAGAAATAAATACGCAGTCATTATATCTCTATGATAATCACTATACCCCCCACCCTCCGGATTGGGATCCTCTACTAATGATGAGCTTTCTAATATCTTCTAATGGAATCTTGGTATTTGATTTATCAATCAAAGGCCAAGATCTCCTCATGAGCAAAAGTAGAGGGAGGATAAGGATAAGATCTTGGCCTTTGATTGATAAATCAAAGGCTAAAATCTCTTTATTAGTAGATATTAGTAGAGGATTCATTAGTAGAGGATCCCAATCCCCACCCCCCACCCCTTTTATTGTGGGAAATCTTTAGTAATGGTTGTATTAGTTCTGAATGAATCCATGAAAGAGAGTTTATTTTTCTTCTCTGTGATGATTACAACGTTTGAAATCTAGTTTCCCATACGAGTACATATACAGTGCCAATCCATGAGATGACACAACAAATCTTCAATTTTAGCGAAAATGATACCTCAACATAGAAAATTCCTATATTGTAAGTCTTGCTTCGAAAGTAGACTCATACTCTCTATGAAAATTAAAATGCCCTCCATTGGTTTATTACTTCTTGTTCGTAGGTCGGCCGGTTCGATTCCAAAACAAGATTCGACAGGTCATGCGTCGGCCGCTTTCTAGTTTGGTTTGACTCTGCGGGCCACACTGAAAGGGAAATTGGAGGTGGACTGGACTGACCCCAGTAGAAAAAGCCCAATCTTTTGGATTTTCCTTCTTTCAAATCTTTGCGAGCAATAAGGTCATAAATATGTACCACTTATTATTTAGTGAATGGGTTGTTGATTCATTTCAAACTTTAGCATATAAAGCATCTCTACAATTTGCTCTAATTGTCCCTTTTAATTCAAGATGATCAATCCTAACTTTAGTGGATAAGAGGAACTCTCTTTTGGATTTTGAGACTGAAAATCATATGACCTTAAAATCATATGAACTTAAGTGTACAACCATAAAAACAACAACAATAACACCTGATTTATGCCAAATTTTTACGATCTAACTAAATGAATTTATTTTTTTCCATCCCGTTTCTTAGTATATCTTCTAATGAAGTTATCTCAAGCCTGTCTCGTTTCTCATTTCACAAGTTGATCCAGTGCAATTTTGACCATATTCACATCCTCTAACCTGTACATAGCCGATTAAAGTAGAGCTTTTAGGAGAATCCAGTGCAAATGCCCCCATCAAATTTCAATTTTGCAATATACCCCTTCCCCTATATATCTAATAAATAAATTGTTGAGACCCTATCTTTTTTCTTTTCTTTTTTTATAGAAAAATGATGGAATATCACAAAGATATTCCAGCCAGCTAAAATAAAATAAACTGGTTGTTACAAATATAGTACACACTCCCAACCAAGAGTATACACTAAAGTTCAGAACAAAAGACTACAAAACAGTAGCAACAGCACCCCTGTATCTACCACTGGATACAAACTCCTAAAAATAGTAAAAAAGTTATCAGCTAATACCACATATACCCCAAAATAGTATAAAAAACTTAAAGACTAAAGATGTTTTTCCTTCAATCAAACACAAAGCACATAAAACTCTATGTAAAATCTTCATTCCAGTTGAATCACATGACCACAGAAGTCCTATCCTCAGCATCAGCAACTTCAGCAATTTGGTTCCTTACTGTAGCTCTCTTTCTTCTTCTTTCCTGCAATCTAATAGCTCGAGCAGATATCACTTTAGAACCAAACCAAAAGGTTGAATAAGTCACTATTTTATTCAAAAGGGTAAGAGATCTCTTTTGCTTATTAGAGAATAACCTGTCATTGCGTTCCTACCATACACACCAAATAAGAGAGCAAATGAAAACATTCTTCTTCAGTTTAGCATCCCCATCATTATTAATGCTCCAATTCAACCATACATCTTTCAAATAATTCAATCCAAATTCATTGTCAGTTTTCATCATGAATTGAACTGATCTCCATATTGAGTATACAAACTCACATTTAAGAAACAAATGTGTATGGTCTTCATCAATCTTTGAGCATAAACAACATGCCTTTTCTAAATGTACACCTTTTTTCCTGCACATCTTTTGTATTCAAGCCATTTCTTAGAGCCAATCAGACTAAGAATTTAACTTTTAAAGAGACAAGGAGATTCTATAAATCTGCACGTTCATATCTTAAACCTCCATCAATAAGAAATTAATAAAAAGTTTTAACAGTAAAAGCATTTTTTGCATCCCATATCCATTTTCTTTTATCATCCTGTTGCTCAAAATTAATTGAATTGATAAGATTCATCATATTAAAATATTGCTAAATTACCAATCAACTATCTTCCAAAATGCACCTCCTATCTCCACAAATTATTTTCATTCTTCCTCAGACTACTAATAGATGCAAAAGGGGATGAGGTGAGAGAGAACAAAGATGGAAATAAAGATGCAAGAGTAAATGAACCTAACCATTTATCAAGCCAGAATAAAGCATGATTTCCATTTCCCACCTCCACTTGAATACTCATAAAAAACTGTTAGTGTTAGCTAAAAGGTTTCTCCAAAAATGAGAAAGATGCACTCTTCCGGAATATAAATATTCTGTCCAAGATTTTCTTTCAAAATATTTATAAAAACTAATTTGTTTCCAAAGACCAGATTTTCCATCAAACCATTTCCAGAGCCATTTTCCCAAAAGAGCTTTATTCATAATCTTCAAATTTTTAACTCCCAAACCACCACGGTTTTTTGGTCTACAATCTTCTTCCCATTTAACCAAATTTGAACTCCCTTTATGATCCAAAGATCCAATCCACAAAAATCTTTTTCTCATCTTATTAATTTTTTCAATAACCCATGAAGGAAATAACGAGAAAGATAACCAGAAAATTAGCATAGATGATAGGACAGAGTTGACTAACATTAGTCTACCCCCCCCTCTTGATAAAAATTTCCCTTTCCATAAGGCTAATCTTTTCTCTATATTTTTCAATCAAAGGATACCAATCATCTGTTTTAACCTTCTAGGCCTTAAAGGCACCCCAAGATAGGTAATAGGAAAATTACCATTTTTACAATTCATTATAGTAGCCAAGTCTTGTTGTAAAGAATTATTATTCTCAAGAGCAATAAGAACACTCTTATTAAAACTAATCTTTAAACCAGAGGCTAGTTCGAAACAGTGTAGAATCAAATTCAAACTGTTAGCTGATCTCTATTATTTTTGTAAAAAATCAAAGTATCATCTGCATATTGTAAACAATGAACTTTGTGGTTCATATTATCAGGGCCTAAACCTTTAATAAGATGAGAATTCACTGCAAGATTTAACATTCTAGTAAACAAATTAGCTACCAAAACAAAGAAAAGGGGTGATAAAGGATCTCCTTGACGAACACCCCTTTAAGATATAATCCAACTCCGTAGTTTACCGTTTATATTAATGGCAGACATACCTCCATTTAAACATAACTTCACCTAATTTAGCCATTTATCACCATACCTTTTAGCTTTCAGAACATCTAAAGTAAAATTTTCGTCAAGCATATCATAAGCTTTCACAAAGTCTAACTTTAATAAAATCCCTCCCTTTTTATTGTTTTGAAAACAATCATTAATAATCTCTTGGGCTACAACCACACCATCAAGCAAGAATCTAATTTTAATAAAACCAGACTGCATGGGATCAATAAGCAGCTCAAGATTAGAATTTAGCCTATTAGTAAGCACTTTAGTGATCACCTTATAAATCACATTAAGGAGACTGATGGGCCTGTAATCATTAACAGTAGTAGACTCATTTTTTTTGGAATAAGAACAATATGAGCATAATTAAGTCTATTGATTTCTAATTTGCACACATAAAACTCCTCAAATAATTTCATAATATCATCTCTCATAGTGTCCCAAAACACTTGAAAGAATAAGGCAGGGAAGCCATCACGGCTAGGGGATTTATCCCCATTCATATCAAAAATAGCTTTATGAACTTCTTCCATCAAAAAAGATTGTTCAATATCATTGGAACCCCAGTCTGCCAAAGGGAACAATCTATTCCAATCAGGCTGGCACCTGTGAGAGACATTGTGTCCATAAATCTGGTTATTGTGGTTTAAAAAAACTTGAGCTATACCATCCTCAGAGCTTATTTCAACATCATTATAAGTAATTAAAGAAATCAAATTACTTCTTTTTCTCCCATTATTAATTTTATGAAAATATGCAGTGTGACTTTAGCTCTTTGCTTCCACATTGTTCTTCTTGAAAAAAATTCATTCAACTGCATAGCAATATCATTTTTTTATCAACTCATCATCTGCCAAATCTCTACTCTCCTCAATTTAAAAGATCATAAAATAAATCTTTCTTTTTTTGCCTGACATTATGATGATTAGAATGAACCAAATGTTTTATACATTTCCTCATAAATCTTAGCTTACCAACAATATTCTTTGCAGCAAAATCACTCGAAGGAGCACAACTCCACTACAAAGGTACACTTTTGTAAACTCTTCAGATTGCAACCAAATTTTTTCAAATTTGAATTTTTTTATTATGATGTTGATTATCCCTACAATCAAAACTTATAGGAGCTGTAGGTGTCAAAAATCACCTATAGGTCCCCACACACGGCGCGAGATAGAGAGAAGATGATTAACATCGCTATTCGAGTCACAAAAGCTTAATTGACGTCGACAAACGCATGAAGTGAGTCGATGGATCATGTAACGAACTGATCGGGAGCTCCGCGTCACTTACGAAAGACGAAACGCCTCCGTCTCCCATCCACTCCACGTATGATTCAATCATGGAAATTTGTAGATCTCCTCGTCGGCTTTCCGATGCATTCTGGATCGTATGATTCCGAGTTTGGATGATGAAAATACAGCAAAAACGGACAGAATACATGAAACCGAGCCACGAACCAAACCAAGACACCCATGAGTGTCTCAGCTTGGCCGAGACACTCACAAGTGTCTCGGCCACGCCGAGACACTAACGAGCGTCTGCAATACAAAAAAAGCTAATTTGACGGTTTTAATGTTGTTTTTTTAACGCTAACTGTCCGGATTTGTTCCAATTGATCTGATATCATTCAAGAACGTTGTTAAGTGGTTACAACTGAAGATAAGAGGGAATCGATTGTTCTTATCTAAAAACAGGGGTTCCCAAGCCTATAAATACAGCCCCATGGCCTTCATTTTTTCAGATCTGGAATTTTCGAGCGTCGGCGAAGCCCTACCGAATTGAGGACTGAAGAGCCACGAATTTCAGAGAGGAGGAGGAGAGATCGGATCGAGTTCGTCAGCATAAAAAATAGGAGCTCGTCAGATCTACACTTCTCAGTTCCTTCCTTGAGATCACCCCCGTTGCGGTGATCTCGAGAAGAGTGGTTATCTCGCCGTTGCCGAGATAACTGCTTCGGTTTCTTGATTCCTTCGCGAATCAACGAAGCTTCGGATCTGATCTGATCATTTGGTGGTCCACGGATATCAACATCCCCGCCACAAGCTAAGATCCCACGCAAGCAGCGAGCGATAAACACCCGTTGCGCTGTTTGACGAGAGTTATAATTTTTATTTTTATTGTGTAAAGGTCTTATAAAAAGACTGATCTTTTTAAACTTGTTGTAACGATCGAAGTTGTAATGAGTTATATAATAAAGAATACAATTTTCTACCCAAACAAGCTAGCGACCATAGTGGGAGCCAACAGCTTCGCTATCAAAGATGTCGTGATGCAGCCGACGATCAAGATCCCCGTGGCTGAAGAGGTCGAATACGAGTTCGACCAACAGAAGTTCGAGGAGTACGTCTACTCCTCCTCCTCCTCCAGATCCGCCCCTCCTTGCAAGAGCAGGAAGGTCTCCTTCGCCCGAAAGATCAGCTGGTCTTCAGATCTGAAGACTCCAGAAGGCAAATTCCCTGCTACCGCTGCTACAGATGCACCTTGCAACGATCCGTTTGCATCCATTGAAGCCAGATCTACAGATCTGAACTCCTCTTCGTTCAAGGAGTCGACTGCTGAAGATGCGCCAACTCTATCAAAGAGAGCACGTCAAAGGCAATGCCAACGCCTCGCATGCCAATTTGCCAAGGCTTTGGATCAGGTGGACGGACTTCGTTACCAAGCTGATTTGGAGTTCAGAAAGTGCCAAGTGGCTAAGCCATCTCCACAGCAAGCTTCGCGAACTTCCTCCCAACCACTTACTAATGAATGGGTTCGTGTCAAACGGAACCGTTCCACTCTTGAGGAGCGCATTCAGAAGTGTTGCACATTTCTTGCGCATGCCCAGATCCTTGTGCGAAAAGCACAAGAAATGCAAAATGAAGAGACAGTTAAGAGATCGTGGAGATCCAAACAAATTTGGATGACAAAGGCCAATTCAACGCCTAAGGCAAGAGCAAGCAACTTTATTCCCCAGCCTTCATCAACTTCGGATCCAGCTCGTTCTGCCACCACACCTTCGGTGAAACCCTACGGTGACATGGACCTCACTAAATTTAGAATTCTGTTGAAGCATCGCCTGGGTCCTTTACACGAAGATCAAGGCAAAGCGCATGTTAAGGAACGCTTGGGACCATTGAAGGAAGCCCGAGCAACCATCCAGACCGGGGCCGGACGCGACATCCTAACACGTTGATTCCCGTAACTACCCGTGTGGAGATGCCTGCACAAAACCAGGAGCCCGTTAAAATTTCATCCTCACACCGGTGTGATTCCAAACGTGTAACTCCTGCTAAAGCTAATAAAGCTCTACCTATTCAGAAGAAGACGTACCAAACAAACAACAACGTTCCACTTGAGAAATCAAACAAACAGCCAATAGGTTACTCTGACCACAACATCAATGAGTTGTATTATCAGGCTGGGGGTACTAATAAATCTCAAAAGAAAAGTACCCGGGAAGCGAACTTTCACTGTCCGTGTACCAAGCTTATCAGTGTAGTATTATCAGCGTGTAGCTGCCCTAAGACCGCTCCGCATAGGATCTCGGTGTTCGAGAGGATCTCCAATGGAATGACTAAGCCCAAATCAAGGCATTTTCACAAAAGAAGATCGGTCGTTCGAGATGACGAATTCCCAGAAGTTACCATTAATATGGTTAACAAGGAAAAGTCTCTGATGGTTTCAAGCGGGTCTAGCCCTAACTTTTCTCCAGGAAGAAGAGTTAATTTGGGAATAGCTCAATTAATATCTCGGCTCCAGCTAGAAGCTGTAGGACCTAAACAATCCGCAGTCACCATCAACATGGCTGATAAGGGAAAGTCGATTCGGCCTTCTAATTCTGATCCCTTCATATCGCATCGTCTAACCCGTTTGCGATCGGGAACCACTAGACGTAGGGATTATCAAAGGATGAATAGAGGATTATCCTCAGATGACGAAGCGTCAGACGCTTGCTCCGCAATTGCTTCAAATGCTACTGTATCCAGCCCAGGGCAATCTCGTGAAGCACTCACCATCACTCCTGACCAAATAACTCAGATGATCGAAAATGCTCTCACTAAGCAGAAAGAAGAGTTTAAGGTTGAAATAGAACTGACCATACAACAGATGAGGGAGTTACATGACCTGCAACTTCAAGCCTTATCAAGACAGATTGGCGAATCCAGTCATCGCAACGTTGTAGTAGAACAAGTCAATACGGTGGATAGTGATCCAGAACTGGATGAGACTATCAATATTGATACCCCTCCTGATAACAATAACGCTGGGGGTAGTCCCACCGAAGATAATAACGCTGGGGGTGGTCCCGTTGCTTCTCTCAGAAATCGTCCGAAGCATGATACAGATGAGGACGAAAAGATGAAGGATCTAGAGAGCAAAATCAACGCTCTGATGTCTGCTCGAGAGGTAAAGAAGACCGGTATTTCGTGTCCTTACTCGAGAGAGTGGGAGTCGATCCCGTATCCAGCCAAATTCAACCTGATCAACTTTACGCCGTTTGACGGTAAGGGCTCGCCCACTTAACATTTGATCTACTTCAAGTCCCACTTGGGCATGATATTTTGGCAATGAAGCACTGATGGTTCGATCATTCGTTGGCACTCTTCGAGGGCCTGCTTTCGATTGGTACCGCTATCTTAAGCCTGGAAGAATCAACAACTGGGACGATATGGAGAGCTCATTCCTTGGCAACTTCTTTGATGATGACTGTGACGCCCCTAGGTTCACACATAGCTGTAGTCCACGGTGAACCCAGAGATGTCAAACCTGTCATGCACTCATACTGTGCAACAACAAGTTTCACCAATCACAGTAATATCCTCTAGTAGGATCAAATAAAAGCGTAGGTACAAAACAAGCAAAGAAGTAAAACGACAATAATAGACATGATAAAGAAAATGATATCTCATAAATAAAGGTCATGTCTCAACTGAAAATAAACTGAAATACATCTAGAGTCATAAATAACATACGATGTCTCAATATGAATCAAAACGGAAAGTTGAACTAAGGCACATTGCCTTTACAAAATGGAAATAAACTCAAGTCAGAATAAAATTTAAAACTATAGTGGAGCCTCTAATAAATCTCTCGGGACGGCGACTATGCAAGAACTCCGTCATCCTGCGGCTCTCTGGAACTCCGAGCTACCTGAAAGGGTATTTTTAAAAGAAAAAAACATTAACAAGAGCGTCAGAGCGCTACAGCAAGATAACATCCATCCGCCCCAGGAGAAGGGCTGCTAGAAGGAGTGGGGGCTCTATCTATTAAGCATAGTCTACCAAGATTTATTTTCCCCGTACTAAGTAGGATTAAAATTTAGAAACCTACAACACGAGACGTAGTACGTTGAGCGAAATAATCCAAACAAGGAAACCCTCATGTATATACCATAAGTCTCAAATTGTAGATATCTAAACATTAATACCAAACTAAAAAAAGACAATCTAATAAAACCAATAATTAGAAATCCATAACACGAGACTGGTACGTCGAGCGAAATAATCCAAACAAGGAAACCCTCATATATATACCATATGTCTCAAGTTGTGAATCTCTAATCATTAATTCCAACTAAGAAGTAAAAAAGACAGTAAAAGAAATAAGATATCAAAACATCGTATTTATAATATCTTCCACTATCACTACAGAGATAGAATAAAATACTAACACATAATTTTATATACTTTCAAAAGTAACGTATCTCAGTTATATAGTTCAATAATAGGTGGTATTCATAATCGGCATCTGTCATACTTAGGCTATCAAGTAAT
The DNA here is from genome assembly GCA_022839385.1 of Asparagus kiusianus. Taxonomy (NCBI): domain Eukaryota; kingdom Viridiplantae; phylum Streptophyta; class Magnoliopsida; order Asparagales; family Asparagaceae; genus Asparagus; species Asparagus kiusianus. The sequence goes on from BQKN01062100.1 coordinate 106,675, forward strand.
TGTCTCAGTACAACGGACTACCCTGTAGGTATCCTGAACTGTGTACACGGCTTATTAGTCTCATCACGATCTTAGTGCATAACATGAGTGCGAGACGGACTACTAAATAGGCATCCTAAAAATACGGCCCACGAGCCTCATCGCACCCTAGTGCGGGACGGACGGCTAGATCAAGCCTCCTAAAATCCGACTCAATGGCCTGTACATGTGAAATATCGATGCACTACCTCATGTAGTACTAAACTGAGCTCATCAATGATATCCACCTCATGTATAAACTGTGCATATATGGTGTGCCGACGCACTATCCCATATAGTACTGAGTTGTTCTCATCAACGACATCTAACAGGTATATGAACTATATCTAATTCAAATATGATCAAATGAAAATTCATCATAATCCCCTTGGGATTCTTAAATATCTAACATAACATATTCATGACTATACGTGTAACATTAAACGACTCAAAACTCCGCGAACGCACCTCAAAACGGCGTAACACAACTCTACAAAACGAGCAGGAAAAATAGACGAGACATCTATTAGTAAAACAAGCATATCTTTCTGTAGGAAAACTATTTTTACAAATGGTTTTTTGTTTTAAAACCTAGACTCACACATCTTTAAAATAACAAAAGTTTGGTTCAGTTTGGAGTTTATTTGTTATATCAAATCTCCAGTTAAACATTATATATGTGTAGCCATTTTTTGTAGGACATGTTATTAGTAAACATAACATATCTTTCTCTATATAAAGTCTTTTTAAGAATGATTTTCTGTTTTAGAAACTAGATACATATAGCTTTTATATAAAACTAGTTTGGGTAAATTTGGACTTTGTTTGCTATCTTAAACTCTTAATTAAAGATTATATAAGTGTCGCAGTTTTCTGCAGAAAAACATATATATAGTATATCATTTAAATTTTTTATATATGAATAAAACTATGAAAAACCATAATAATCATGATAATGATAATATCATAAATAGCAAGAAAATATAGCATTTTTTTAAGGTTTACTATCAAAAAAAATCTGACTTTTACTACCTCAGGTTAAGATTAAAGCATGAAAACACTTATTCAACATCATATTAATCATCTAAACTAGTTATTTTACTATGGGGATAGGTTTGGATGAAGATAATCTTACCTCAAATGTCATTCTAAGCCTCTGAGATAAATAGCAAGCAATTAGAAGTACAAATAATCCGTTTTCTCCTTGCTACACGTCGATGATCTCGCCCTTATGTCGATATTTGCTTCACAAAGCTCTCAAAATTCTCAATTTTAAGGTTAGGACTTTAGAGAGAGGAATAGGGACTGCTAGGATTTGAAACTCTAATGTAAGGGTAATAATTTTTGTAAAAATATAAGTATATATATATATATAAACCTGAAATAAACCCGTTTGACCCGAACCAGGAAACCTAGTCTGACTAGGAAAATAACCTTCGGTATTTTGGCAATAACTTTCGTGTCCGACCTCAGAATAAGGTGATATAAGATTTGTTAGAAATCAGCTGAAAATACCTACAACTTTGATATTTTGAGTTTTCCTAGATTCTAAGTGCATCATTGTGTAAAATCTATAAACTCTTAACTGGTCATTTTTTCCAGATTTTTTCTCATGCATGTTTTGTGCATTTGCACTCATATATTCATATATATATGTATCAGATTAATCTAAAATTAATTCTTAGCATACTCAAATATCAATAAATGTTATTTATCACAATATAACATGTTTATTATTATATCTCACAACATTCAGTATTATGGGGTTTTACATTCTTCCCCTTTAAAAGAATTTCGTCCCCGAAATTCCGTATTCGTATCTTAGAGATTAATAATGTCAGAAAAGCATGTTGAGGGAATAATCCAGACAAGAAAAACCTCACATACATATCTCACATCATTAGTCTCCAGATATGAACATATCAATATCTACATTTAATAATCTAAGATGCCAATATTTTCACTTAACCCCTAACTAAACGGAACTAGTACGTCGGGCGAAAAATCCAAACAAGGAACCCCCCCATATATATACCATGTATTCCGAATGATTAGAAGTTAAGTGTTAATACCTCCATTCAAGTGTTAAATGTAAATATAAACATATAAATAATCACATACATAAATCAATCCACCTTCTCAATAGGTGCAGGTAGTCGCGATGCATAACATCTTCGCGCTCGAGAGAATCATCCTCAATGTCTATACTTAACAGTCTAAAATATAAATACCCCCACTTAACCCCTAACTAAATGAAACAAGTACATCGAGTGAAAAATCCAAATAAGAAACCCCTCATATATATACCATATGTTCCGAGTACTTAGGAGTTAAGTGTTAATACCATCATTTTAGCGTTAAGTATAAACATTACCATATAGGTAGCCACAAATCATAAACAAGTCATACTAAATTTAATTTATCTACTTAAACAGGTGTAGGTATCTTCAAGAGCTTTCCAACAAATCTTATATCACCTCATTCCGAGGTCAGACGTGAAAATTATGGCCAAAATACCGAAGATTGTTTTCCTAATTAGACTAGGTTTCCTGGTTCCGGTCAAACAGGTTTGTTTGGGGTTTGCCTCTATAAATACCCATGTTTTTCATAAAAATTTCTTTCTTTTATTATATGTATGAACCCTAGCAGTCACCCTCTCCCCTCAACAACCCTAAATCTTATTCTTATGAGTTTTGAGAGCTTTGTGAAGCAAATATCGACAAAAGGGCAAGATCATCGACGTGTGACGAGGGAGAACGTGTGGTTTTTGCTCATGGATTGCTTGCTGTTTATTTTAGAGGCTTAAACATGATATTAAGGAAAGATTATCTTCATCCAAACCTATCCCCATAGTTAAATAACTAGTTTAGATGATTAATATAATGTTGAATATGTGTTTTTATTCTTTAATATTAAACTAAGGTGTTAAAAGTTGTTTTTTTATATTAAACCTTAAAACAAATGCTAGATGAATAATCTTTTCTTGCTGTTTATGATAGTAACATGATCATGATCATTAGGGTTATTCATAATTTTATTCATATATGATAAATTTAAGTAATGTACTATATATATGTTTTTCTGCAGAAAATTACAGCACTTATATAATCTCTAATTGAAAGTTTAAGATAGCAAACAAAGTCCAAATTTAATCAAACTAGTTTTATATGAAAACTATATGTATCTAGTTTCTAAAACAGAAAATCATTCTTAAAAAGACTTTGTATAGAGAAAGATGTTATGTTTACTAATAACAATATGTCCTGCAGAAAATCTACTGAATATGTATAATGTTTAACTAGAGATTTGGGATAACAAATGAACTGCAAACTAAACTAACCTTATGCCATTTGAAAGATGTGTGAATCTAGTTTTCAAAACAGAAAACCATTTGTAAAAATAGTTTTCCTAGAGAAAGATATGCTTATTTTACTAATAGATGTCTCGTCTGTTTTTCCTGCTCGTTTTGTGGAGCTATGTTGCGCAGTTTTGAGGTGCGTTCGCGGAGTTTTGAGCCGCTTGATGTTACACGTATAGTCATGAATATGTTATGTTAGACATTTAAGAATCTCAAGGGGATTATGATAAATTTTGATTTGATCATATTTGAATTAGATATAGTTTATATATATGTTGGATGTCGTTTATGAGCACAGCTCAGTACTATATGGGATAGTGCGTCGACATACCAGATATACACGGTTTATACATGAGGTGAATGTCGTTGATGAGCATAGCTCAGTACTATATGGGATAGTGCGTTAACATGCCAGAGATACAAAGATTTATATGAGGTGGATATCATTGATGAGCTCAGTTCAGTACTACATGAGGTAGTGCATTGATATTCCATATGTACAGGCCATTGAGTCGGATTTTAGGAGGCTTGATCTAGCCGTCCGTCCCGCACTAGGGTGCGATGAGGCTCGTGAGCTATATTTCTATGATGCCTATTTGGTAGTCCGTCCCGCACTCATGTTACGCACTAAGATCGTGATGAGACTAATGAGCCGTGTACACAGTTCAGGATATCTACAGGGTAGTCCGTTGTACTGAGATAATTACTTGATAGCCTAAGTATGACAGATGCCGATTATAAATACGACCTATTATTGAACTATACAACTGAGATACGTTACTTTTGAAAGTATATAAAATTATGTGTTAGTATTTTATTCTATCTCTGCAGTGATAGTGGAAGATATTATAAATATGATGTGTTGATATCTTTTTTTACTATCTTTTTTACTTCTTAGTTAAGATCAATGATTAGAGATTCACAATTTGAAACTTATGGTATATACATGAGGGTTTCCTTGTTTGGATTATTTTGCTCGACGAACCAGTCTCGTGTTATGGATTTCTAATTGTTGGTTTTATTAGATTGTCTTTTCTTAGTTCAGTATTAATGTTTAGATATCTACAATTTGAGACTTATGGTATATACATGAGGGTTTCTTTGTTTGGATTATTTTGCTCGACGTACTACATCTCGTGTTGTAGGTTTCTAAATGTTAATCCCACTTAGATACGGGGAAAATGAATATAGGTAGACTATGCTTAATAGATAGAGCATTCACTCCATCTAGCAGCCCTTCCCTTGTTGTAGCACTCTGACGCCTTTGTTGTTATTCTTTTTCTTTTAAATTACTTTTCTATGCATCTCTCGACCAGATATCTCTCATGCTGTTGGCATTGTCAGTCAATTTGTTAGTGCCCAACGTTCTATACACTATGCTGCATTATTACGGATTCTTCGGTACCTCCGGGGTACTAGCACTCACTCTCTTTTGTTTCCTACTACATCTAAGTTAGAGCTTTGTCCATATTCTTATGCTGATTGGGCTGGTGACTCCACTATCAGAAAGTCTACCATAGGTTATTGTATATTTCTTGGTGATTCCCTTATTTCCTGGTGGAGTAAGAAACAAGATGTTATTGTTCTTTCCATTACCGAGGTAGAGTATCGTGCAATGTCCACAACAGCTAAAGAGATTATTCATCTTCGTCGCCTTCTCAGTGATTTCAGTATTTCTGTTACGACTCCTATTCCTTTCTACTGTGATAATAAGAGTGTCATTCAGATTGCTAATAATCCAGTATTTCATGAAAGGACCAAACATATTCAGATCGACACTCATTTTGTTCGTCACTAAGTTATCAAGGACAAGACAATTTTACTTCCTTATGTCTCATCCGCTGATGAGCTTGCAGATTTCTTCACAAAGGCCTTACCTGTTCATCGGTTCCGGATTCTTGTACACAAACTTACTTTATTTGATCCAACATCAGTTTGAAGGGGGCTGTTGATAATAGTGTATTGTAGTGGGTTTTAGTCCCACATTGCTTGTGAGAGCACACATTACTCTCCTCTACTTATATATATATATATAGATATATATATAAATATATATATATAGAGTTAAATATATAGATATATATATATATATATATATATATATATATGCACTCTCAATATCAACTCAAGGGAAATTTACCCAAGATTCTCTCTCTCTTACTTTACTCGTCGGTAGTGAATCCTGAAGGTAGGGAGGTCAGGAGAGAGTGCCGCAGGATTTACTCTTGTTGAGACCCTATCTTATAAGCTGACCCCAGTTGGTCTCTTAGGCGCATACCTGCATTTGATAAAAGACTCGTTTAATTAGAAGGCCCATTCAACTTTTAAGTAAACCGAATACCCACTAATTAATTCTATTATCTCTTCCACTAGTAGAAAACAACGTATTCTAGACGGAATATTCTAGACAAAATTTTTTCCGTCTAGAATGTATTAAACTAGACGGAAAATTTTTGTCTAGAATATTCTGTCTAGGATAAAACATTCTAGACGGAAATTTCCGTCTAGAATAGTGTCCTAGACGGTTATTTTATTTTTATTATTTTTTTTAAAATTTTCCACCTATCCTAGATGGAAATTTCCATCTAGGATGTATCCTAGACGGAAATTTCCATCTAGGATACGTGGAAAATTTAAAAAAAAAATTACGCGTCAAAACCCCAGTCGGGCTTCTTTTCCCCCCAAATCGAAATTTTCAGCGTCACCCCAACCCCCAAATCCTCAACTCCTACTCCTCCCTCCACTGCCTCCCCCTCCTCACCCTCTCCCTCCTCAACCTCACCCCCGACCCCTCCCTCCACCGCCTCCCCCTCCTCACCCTCGCTAAGGTCGCCACCAACGTCCTCAACTCGACCGAGGTCCACAACTCTGAGACGCTGCTCCATCTCGTTCGAGACCGGCCGCAGGGGCGACCGCTGATCACCGTCAGCAACCACATGTCCACGTGAGTCTCAGTTCTTGATAGTTAGGGCGTTTATTGTTTGAAATTGAATTGATTTTGATTGATGATTTGGGTTTAGGGTTGGGGCTCATGGCTGAAAATGATGACTGGTGTTGTAGAATGGATTGTATTGATTGTAGCTTTCATGGTAGTTCTCACCTGTTTGAATTGATTGGAAGTCAAATTGTGGGTTTATAAGAGATTTGTGTTCTCTTACAATTTCTTCACTGTTTTCTGTTCTTATGTGGAATTTAGGATCACACGATTGTAAATAAAATCTCTTACCTGTTGAAGTATATCAGTATTCTTTAACAATGCAAACAAAGAAGACAGAGGAGCTCATACTTACCACTCTTTTCTGTTCTTATGTGGAATTTCGTTGTTAATGATGCTGTTTCAGAAATAGAAGTTGTCTTTGACCCAGAAGCTACAGGTTTAAGATCCATTGTAGATGCTGTTGAGAGCCAAAGCAGTGGTAAGTTTAAGGTGCACGTCCGGAATCCATACAGCAGAACAGTATCAGATGATGCCAGAGAAGCCTCAAAAATGTATGATGCATGATTATAAACCTAGAGCAAATAAAATGTGGTATTACATTCTTGTGGGTTAATAATTGTGACGCCCCTGGGTTCACACAAGGCTGCAGTCCAAGGTGAAACCAAGAATGTCAATCCTGCCATGCACCACACCGTGCAATAACATGTTTCACCATCACAGTT
>BQKN01062100.1:128710-149295 GCA_022839385.1 Asparagus kiusianus
CTCTCTCTCTCTCTCTCTCTCTCTCTCTCTCTCTCTCTCTCTCTTCTCTACCTAGTTTTTTAATCCAACAATAGAAGAATATATATATATGGAAACTAAAACCCTATCTCTAGTCTAACTTCCTAATTAGAATATGATTCAAACTCTTAATCATGATGAGACTCAGTCTTCTAATCATGATAGATCTCTAACCCTATCTAATTCTCATGAAGTTATACAAAGAATCAAAGATATAATCCTAACAGGCTTGTTTGGGTCAAAAATCGCTATTTTCATTGTGATTGAATCTATTACAACTTTAATCGTTTACAATAAACTCAAATAAAAAAGTTGATCTTTTTATAAGATCTCCTTATACAATGAAAATACAAAAGATACGACTCTTGTCAAATAGCGCAACGGACGTTTATCACCCGCTGCTTGCGTGGAAACTTTGCCTGTACCGGGGATGTTAATATCCGTGGACCACCGCGGATCAGGTCCGGTTGACAGATTGATGATCAAAGCTCTTATTTCACGAAAGAAGTAATCGCTACAGCGATGATCTCGACCAACCGAGATCACGACTCTTCTCAAGATTTAAGACCAAGCTTAAATCCGATGATCTGCTAACCCTTGCTATAAATTCGTGGCTCCACTCTCCAATTTGGCAGCGTTTCTCCCTCTTGATGTCCTCGAGAAATGAGCACTCGAGCTCGTATTTATAAGCTTCGGAAGCGGGTATTTAGATAAGAACGAGGGATTCCTCCTTATCTTCAGTTAAGAAATGATTAACCATAGTATCAGATCAGTTAGGACGTTCAGGAACTAAAAAATCCTGAGAGAATCTGTCAAAACCAAAAAATCACGTTTTAGATCAAATCTGTCCGAACAGTCACTCGGTGGCTCAGCCATGGCCGAGCCACCAAATGGTGGCTCGACCCATGGCAGAGCCATTAGCCCGACCGGATCGTTTTGAGGCGATCCGGCTGCCAGAGGCTTTCTTAATCTTCCGGATTTTGATTTGTTCCGTCGTTACACGTATTTCGTTGTTTCGTTGACTTGTACATTGTTTTGGTAGCCGATGAGCGTGCGGACCACTTGGTGGTGGCCGGTGAGCACGCGGGCCACGTCATCAATAGTTCGTTGATTCGCTGGTCGGTGTCAGATAATCCTCTTTGACTTAAATAACAGCGTTCATCACCTTCTCTCCGTCTCGAGTTGTGTGTGGATACCTATAGGTATTTTTAGACGCCTACAGATATCCCCTCCAAAGTATTTCAGGCTCATTCTTTTATAGAGGAGTCTGGAATGCTTTGGATATGATAGGCCCCCACCTTTAGTCGGTGTCAAAGGACCTATAGCTGGGTTCAATTCTTAACTTCTTCGATTTTTAGTCTATTTTGATGAATAGCTGAAGTTCTTCTGGCGCTATGATTATCGTCTGGCCGTCGTCGAAATTTCGAATTGAACTTGGTAAGTTGGTTTTGGCTCGTGTTATTGAGTTGAATTTGAACTGATCATCTTCATCATAAATTCATATCTAAATGCGATTAAACTCCTTGGAATCATCCTTTGCCTTATTTTGGTAAAATTGCTGATGCGTTGACTGGCATCGACTTTTGCGTCGATCGGCGTTAACCTTTAGGGTTTTGCATTGCTCGGTGTTGACTTTCATATTACACAATTTGGAACGTGGCGATCCCAAATGCTGGGGCTGCGGGACCAACTTGTTAAAGATGATTCATTTGCGTATACGGATCCTATCCCAAAGTTGTTGGATGCTTAAGTCACGAGAACAACTAATAAAACTGATGCGTCAATGACTCGCATTTATAGAATTTTTGGCAAATTCTCAGTCATCAACGGGTTTGATGAGCCTTTACCGACTACCGTTTGAGTCAGGTTAGCATATGGATTGTTTAAGTCCGTTTCGTATGTGACGTTATGTTAAAAGAGTTAACTCTTTTAGTTCTACAACATTGAATATGTAGACTTCGTCTTTCTCCTGTGAAAAGACTAAATAGCGACGTGTATCAGACTTTGACTTTAGGGTTTTTGGCAAACCCTTAGCCTTCAACGGGTTTGACGTGCCTTTACCGATTACCATTTGAATCGGGCTTGCATGCGGATTGTTTAAGTTCGTTCTGCATGTGACGTTATGCTAAGAGAGTTAACTCTCATAGGGCTACGATATTGAATACATAGACTTATCCCTACTTAGAATTGAGATAAACTTCCCCAGACTGGACTCTAGTGTCCTTTTTCAATTGGTGAAAGACTAAACCGGCAATGCGTATTAGGCGTTGACTTATCCCTACTTAGGCTTCGGGATAAAATTCCCCATGCGTGTGAAGCACGGATTTTGATATTATGAATAACGACCTGCCACAATGTCTAATATGTGGGCTTTTGTTCTTTTACGGTTAAGAACTAACTGGCAACGCGTGTTAGACATTGACTTATCCTTGCTCAGGATTCGGAATAAAATTCCCCATGCATAAAATGCATGGATTTTTGTTGCTATGATATTGAATACGTAGACTCGGTCGTTTTTATGGGAACGAACCACCCAGCAGCGCGGGTTAAGCGTTAACTCATCCCTACTTAGGTTTCGGGATAAAATACCCCAGATTGGTATTCTGGTATCTTTTTAACTCGGTGAAAGACTAAACCGGCAATGCGTGTTAGGCATTGACTTATCCCTACTCAGGATTCGGGATAAAATTCCTTGTGCATGTGAGGCACGGATTTTAGGAGTTTGAAAAAGTGGTGTCTTCTCCTGGGGCAAAGACGAATCCGATGCGGGAGAGGAAGAATTTTATATTCTATCTCCCAAAGCTAAAGAGGAAGAATTTTATATTCTATCTCCAGTTTTAAAAGGAAATTCAAAGTGAGATCTCCACTTTAAGAATCCGGGAAGGTGATGTTAAACCCTAAGGTCGCTATGAAAAAACCCTAGAGAATGGGTGAATAGGGTTTATGCTAATCCGATTTAATGCCAATTAAAACTTATTAACAAATATCCTAGCAAATATGATATGTAATAAGATATATATGCAAGGATAAGTAAACTAAGCAATGGCAAACAGTATAGTGGAAGAATTAAACAAGATGCAATAGGTGATATAAGATGAACACAAAATTAAGTGCGCCAATGCAATCACAAACAAACGATATGTTCACGAGGTTCAGTCCCCATGACCTACATCCCCGCTCTTCACCTCGAGGAGATCTCCACTATCACGACACACCCGGTTTGGAAGCCGGAACTTCTCTATACACTCGGTTATCAAGTCAACCGACAACTCTCACAAAATCTCACAATACACATACACAAGCTACAACCTCAAGTGTTGGTCCTCACGTATTGCCTCCCTCAAGTGCTCGGAATTATCACCTCTCACTAGGCCATAGACGCCACTCCTCTCGGTATCGACTACGTCCTCACCACACACTCCTCTCGGTGTACAAGTGTATTACAAGTGAACCTCACAAATGAAGGCTCAATACAAATGATTGTTCTCTAAACAAGGTGAGAATTTAATTAGGCACAACTCTAAGTCACAACCTCCACAACCTAAAATATACTATGAATGTAAATACTATAAGCTCAATAGGTTGTGTGTGAACAAAGAGATTCAATAAAAACAATTTTAATTAAACTCAATATAAATCTAGCTTATGGAAATTAGAAACAAAACAATAAATAGCTAGAATGAGTTTAGGAAAACTTCTCTATAGATTAAGAGAGAGAGAGATGAGTTGAAGCTCAAACACCAAAGGATGATCTCTTCTTCCTCTTGTGAAATTATCTTCACAAAACCGAAACTTTGAAACAAGTCTTTAAACACCTTTAAACAAACTTAAACCCTTGTTAAACTTGATTAAAACATTTTCTTGGTTGGTGGGAGAGGTAAATGCAATGGGGTATTTATAACAACCCAATACCTCAGCCAAAATCCCAAGGAAATGACCGAAAACCCACAAACACACAAAACAGAAAACTAGTCGTTACTGTGCAACGGCTCTCTAATAAGTCGACTTATGAGTCGACTAATGAGTCGACTAATGAGTCAACTTATATGAGTCGACTCAGTAGATAAAAATTGCTATTCCGCTACACTTCGTAAGTCGACTTATAAGTCGACTTATGAGTCGACTATACGTGCACAGAACAGAATTTGTACAGAAAAACTCAACTTTAAACTGGGTTTAAAAATATCAAATAAATTCAAAAAAATATAAAACTTTGAGAAATGATTGTAGACATGATAATACATATGCTATAGAAACTAGTTTTCTAAAAGGACTTCCCAAATATAAAATATTATTATTTTATAAAATAGTCCAAAATATGAAAATGTAAACACATTAGTTTTGACATTTTAGCTTGATCATGTTTTGAAACTTTACAAAATGAATATATAGACTTAATAGAATATGTATATCATTATTGTTAAGTCTATATACTAAGAAATCAATATTATCACAAAATTGCATATTCTATGCAATATATATTTAAACATAATAGAGTATGAAACATATGAGGATATATATTAATGTATATTTGTTTCATATCTATATAGTTAAACCAGAACACAATAATAAATATGAAATATGTAATCTCATATTTATGAGCATGAAAACTCAAAACTATGTATGTATATATATAACTATATATATACATGGAAACCAAACATATATGTATATATGAAACTATATATACATGAGAACTAATATAAAGTGTGTGTATAATATTGAGCTTAAAGTACTAACACACATAATATAAAACCTAAACTAATGTTACCCAAGCTTGATCTTGATCATCTTTGTAGTTCAACTTGGTAAACTTGGATGAAGCTTGTAATTGGATCTTTAACTTGATAGCAAGGCTTCACTCCACTATTCCGCCAACCTCCATTTGATATGATCATTATGGCGCAATCTATCCATCCTCCAACATGTTATTTACCTAGAATAAATACAAAACATAAATACTAGATAAACAACATTAGATGTAAATTATTTATAAATCATCATCAAAATAAGAAGGCCAACAGGTGAAACTAAGAGTGGGATCTCCACTCCAAGAATCAAAAAGATTCAAATAATCCTAACTGTCGGAAGGTTTGATTATCGAATTAAAGGTGAGTTTCTCATTTATTGAGAGTGAATTGTGGTTTTGACCTTAACTGTAGGAAGGTTTGGCCAAGCGGGAGTTTTAGGTGACCCTAACTGTAGGAAGGTTTAATCACTCGATTTGAAAATGGACCTCTCGTTCATTAGAGGAATCGAGAGGGGATTTTGGTTTTGGCCCTAACTGTAGGAAGGTTTGACCGAGTGGGAGGTCTGAGACGATTCTAACTGTAGGAAGGTTTTATCGCTTGATTTATGGACCTCTCGTTCATTGGAGGAATCGAGAGAGGATTTTAGTTGTGGCCCTAACTGTAGGAAGGTTTGACTAGGTAGACAATAGGAGTGAGAGTACAAATCATAGTGGGAGTGTTGACTTGTACCGATTACTCAATATGGATTCTTGGTATCAAGTGATAAGAACTTAACACGAAAGGATTAGACAATTCGTCAAGGATTAAGACATTAAAATTCCAAATACCATGTTCGGACTCTAACATTGAGGATGTTGAGTGCACAGATACAGTGAAAGTTTGAGCGGGTTTAACCGGAAGGAATTTTGATGGTCCCACCATCAATTGTTCTGATCGGTGGGGGATTTTGTGGTGGAAGACTGTGAGTCGTCAATAAAAAAGTGTTCAGAAATCACAGTGGGGGTTTAGTGTTTATCACTTCGTTTGTAATGATCGGGTTATCCCTAAGAAAATTACATGTAGCATTCTTCCGAGAACTTCCCGTTACATAAATCATCCACCCCCAGGTTTCTTTGTAAAACTGGGTCCAATGAGGAGTACGTTGCCCTCAGTCGCATGTTCGGGTTATCCTTAAGAATATAAGATTTTCTAGGAACTTTCCGTGAAAGAAAGGAAACAGTTTAGACTCATATACCTGTTGGGGTATTAAGAAGCAGTTTATACTCGTATACTTTTTAGAGTGTAGGAAGGAGCAGTTTATACTCTTATACTTATCGGAGTCTTGCCATTCTCATTTGGCTTATCTCAGCGTTATGACACGGCTTCAACCAAGGTTTGGATGCTATTTTTAAGAGCAAAGCAATCCTTGGTGGAATGAAGGACCCTCCTGTGGTTTGCACAGTACTTTGGATCCGTAGTGTTGTTAGCTTCCTCCTGATTTGCGATAGGTGGTAGCTTGATCTTGTTATTTTCAAAGAGGAACTCGAAAATGGCTGGAACATCCTCGTCCTTGAAGGAGTACTCTTTTTGGAGTCTCGGGTCCGAAGCCTTTTACTATCTTCGGGATTGCTGTTGTGAAGTTTGATTAGCATTAATAGTAGCTGCAGGTGCCTTACCCTTACCACGGGAGGTGAAGTTCGAGTTCGGAGGATTAGCCATCGGTTGGCTTCTCTCGGTCTTCTTTCTTTGGAGGAAGCGTTCGGCCCACTCTCCGCGCGTCTTCAACTCTTTCCATGTGTTAGATGGTGCGACTCCCATAACTTCCAATATCTCAATAGATAGGTTGTTATGACATGTTTGGAGGATGATGTCCTCCATGATCGGATCTCGGCAGTTCATCGTTTTATTTCGGAAATGTTTGATGAAGTCGTCGACTGCTTCTTCGTCTTCCTGTTTCTCCACAAAGAGTATCCTGATGGATATCTTGGCATCATCGTCAAAGAAGTTGCCGAGGAATGAGCTCTCCATATCGTCCCAGCTGTTGATACTACTAGGCTTGAGACAGCGGTACTAATCGAAGGCAGGCCCATGAAGGGTGCCGACAAATGACTGAACCATCAAGGCTTTATTGTCGAAGACCATGCCCAAGTAGGACTTGAAGTAGATCAGATGTTGAGTACGGGAGCCATTTCCGTCGAATGGCGTGAAGTTGATCAGGTTGAACTTTGTCGGGTACGGGATCTAATCCCACTTTCTTGGGTAAGGACACGGAATCCCGATCATCTTTACCTCTCGATTAGACATCAGAGCGTTGATTTTTCTCTCGAGATCCTTCATTTTTTCGTCCTTGTCTGTATCATGCTTCAGATGATTTGTGAGAGGAACAACGGGGCCACCTCCAGTGTTATCATCATTAGCGGGACCACCCCCGGTGATTGTCTTCAGTGGGACTACCCCCAGTGTTCTGATCAACAGGAGGGTTCTCATCATTGAGACGTTCATCCACATCTGAATCGCTACCTACTTGGTCAGTGAGGTTGCGACGGTTGGATTCACCGAACTAATTGGACAGAGCCGAAATTTGTTTGTCATGCTCTTCCCTCATCCGTAGCATAGCCTTTTCCATTTCAATCTTGAATGCCTCTTTCTGCTTGGCTAGAGCATCCTCAACAATTTTGGCCACTTCCTTGGTGTTAATCATAAACACCTAGCGGGATTCCCCTGGGCTGGATACCGTTTTGTCAGAAGCGACTGTAGAGTTAGTATTTGATGCTTCATCATCCGAGGATAATCCCCTCTACATTCTCTGATAATCTCTTTGTTTAATAGTTCACGATCGCAACCGGGTTAGAAGATGAGATATAAGTGGGTCAGAGCTAGAAGGTCGAATCGACTTTCCCTTATCAGCCATATTAATCGTGACTTCTGGAAGTTTGTCATCTTGAGCAACCAATCATTTCTTACGGAAACGTTTTAGCTTGGACTTAGTTTCTCCGTTAGAGATCCTCTTAAATACCGAGACCCTCTGTGGAGCGGCCTTGGAGTAGCTACAAGCTGATAATACTGTCCTGATTAGTTTATCGCACGGCCAGTAAGATTCTGTTTCTCGGGTACTTCTCTTCCGAGACTTATTCGTACCCCTGGCCCGATAGTACAACTCGTCGGTCATATGACCGGAGCAACCTATCACGTGTTGGCATGACTTTTCAGGTATAACGTCGTCGTCTGACAAACACGTTTCCTTCTGAGAGCTTGCTATCTTATTAGCGTTCTTAAGAGTCATGTATTTGGAGCTACGCTTTTAGGAGAGCAAACTCTTGACAGGCTCTTGGACTTCAATCCATTGTTTGAGGTGGTCAAGTGCAGGGGTTTTCCCATTATAGGAAGGCTTTGACTTGTTGCGAGGGTGTGTGCGACCCCCAGCTCGAGTGGTTGCTCGGGATTCAGTCACTAGACCTAAACATTCTTTGATCAGAACTTTTCCTCGATCCTCGTGCAAAGGACCAAGGCGATCTGTCATCCTCGTCTTGAATTGGGATAAGTCCATGCTGTCGTGGGGCCCTACCGGTGGTGTGTGATTCATCGGGACAGAAATATGGGCTACCGGAGGCTTAAACGGGACCGCGAGAGGTGAACCGGGTGCGAATCAAACCGAACCAGGCACGAACCGAACCGAACTAGACACGAACCGAACCGAACCAGGCGCGAACCGGTACAAACCACCAATTGGTGGCTCGGCTTGGGCCGAGCCACTAGATGGTGGTTCGCATATTTCGGCAGTTCCGGGCGCTGTTAGACTTTTTGTCGACGCTGTTTTGAACTTTGGTTTCCGAACTTAGCGTGGTTTCAGTGGTTTCTTGATCACCTCTTTTTGCTTCAGCTTTTTCGCTTCTCGCACGAGAATTCGTGCATGCACAATCAAGGTGCGACGCTTCTGAATACGCTCCTCGAGGGTTGAGCAGGTCCGTTTGACTTGGATCCACTCATTCGCTATTGGTTGGGAGGAGAGGCTATTTATTTGCTGCTGGGGCACACGGTGCCTTCTGCGTTTCAAATCTGCCTCATAGCCAACCCCGTCAACTGGCTCCAAAGCCTTAGCAAGTCGGCGCGCAAGTCGTTGGCGTTGCCTTTGGCGTGCCCTCTTCGATAAAGTTGGCGCGGCTACAGCGGTTATCTCCTTGATTGAGGAGGAGTCCAGATCTGTAGATTCGACTTCGTTGGAGGCCGTAGGGACATTGCAAGGTGCAGCTACCGTAGCAACAGGGGCTGATCTTCCTGCGCTTGCGAGGGGCAGAGGATCTGGAGGAGGAGGATGACAGATACTCCTCGAACTTTAGTTGGTCGAATTCGTATTCGACCACTTCTTCAACCGGGATCTTGATCGTCGGCTGCAGCACAATAGCTTTGGCAGCGAAGCTGTTGGCTCCCACTGTGGTCGCTAGCTTGTTTGGGTCAAAAATCACTGTTTTCATTGTGATTGAATCTATTACAACTTTAATCGTTTATAATAAACTCAAATAAAAAAGTTGATCTTTTTATAAGATCTCCTTAAATAATAAAAATACAAAAGATACGACTCTTGTTAAACAGCGCAACGGACGTTTATTACCCGCTGCTTACATGGGAACTTTGCCTGTACCGGGGACGTTAATATCCATGGACCGTCGCGGATCAAGTCTGGTTGACAGATCGATGATCAACGCTCTTACTTCACGAAGGAAGTAATCGCTGCAGTGATGATCTCAACCAAGCGAGATCACAGCTCTTCTCGAGATTTAAGTAATTCGGAGGAATAGGGGACGGGTCTCGGATCTCTCGGACTCCACTATTTATGCACAGGAGATCATCAAGATCTGCTAACCATTTTTGCAAATTCGTGGCTCCACTCTCCAATTCGGCAGCATTTTGCCCTCTTGATGTCCTCGAGAAATGAGCACCCGAGCTCGTATTTATAAGCTTCGGAAGCGGGTATTTGGATAAGAACGAGGAATTCCTCCTTATCTTCAGTTAAGAACTGATTAACCATACTATCAGATCAGTTGGGACGTTCAGGAACCAACAAATCCCGAGAGAATCCGTCAAAACTGAAAAATCACGTTTTAGATCAAATCTGGCCGAACAGTCACCCGGTGGCTCGACCATGGCCGAGCCACCATTTGGTGGCTCGGCCCATGGCCGAGCCACTAGCCCGACCGGATCGTTTTGACGCGATCCAGTCGCCAGAGGCTTTCTTAATCTTCCGGGTTTTGATTTGTTCCGTTGTTACACGTATTTCGTTGTTTCGTTGACTTATACACTATTTTGGTGGCCGATGAGCGTGCGGACCACTTGGTGGTTGCCGATGAGCACGCGGACCATGTCATCAATAGTTCGTTGATTCGCTGGTCGGTGTCAGATAATCTTCTTTGACTTAGATAACGGCGTTCATCACCTTCTCTCCGTCTCGAGTTGTGTGTGGATACCTATAGGCATTTTTAGATACCTACAAGGCTCCACTATACTTGGCGTTGGAGCTCATTAGCATAAACCAAACATAATCAATGAATAATTTATTTTAAGAAATTATTAGCGATCATAAATTACGTAGCGCTAGACATGTGGTGCTAGCTTAACTTGTCTAATAATCATGATCCGGAGGCGGCAAAGTCTCGTTCCGAAGCTGGATGCGCCCAATTCCAGACAAGCTTGATCATGAGCCCATCATTTAGTTAGTAACTGAATGTGCTCCCGTTATGGTGGATAAAATTTCCCGTGTTTACGTCACTTTATGTTGAGTATCTAATCTCAGGACATTTATTAGAAAAAACGCATTGAATAGCAGAGTCGATCGCCAACTTGCACAAACCTCATGGTGTTCTCCATCACAAAACATGACGACGGCAGCATCGGGGGGTGGGGGTGGGGGGATTATACTTTGTTAAGACTTGCACGTCCACTGCACCACTCATGTTCACTATTTGGGGTCATTCATGTTTCCTCCCTTTAAAACTCACTCCATCCCCTTTTGCGATCAAGATTAAGCAAACAATATGAGAAAAGCTTACAAATTGATCAAAAATCAATGGCGCTCTAACTTCATAGAGTATCAATATCGTTCCTATGAAGGAAGGGGTCTTATAAATCCGTTCATTAATTTCGATTGACAATGTGTAGAAGACAAATTATTATAGACCACTTCACCCTATAAAATTGCTTCTAATAAAATTTGAACTCAACTACACATAGAATGACCTACTAGGATGAACTAAGATGGTCATGATATGCTCACTGATGGGTGGTCCAAAATTCAAATCATCCACTTCCTTTCACGGACCTAGAATTTAGGTAGGACCGTACTCCTGGATGTTTCTTGACACGGTTGAGTTTCGCTAGTTAGAGCGTTCAAGCTCGCTCTCCCTCAGTTGAAGGAATCCCTGTTAGTCTAAGGGATATAGACTCAAAGCTGGAATCAAACAAATTGTTGGATAGCAGGTTTCCTAATCTGTTTTGGTAACAAGATTCTTAATCTGTTTTGGTAATAATTTATTAGGATTCTTAATTTGTTTTGTTTTTTGGTTTTAGAATTCCTAGTCTGTTTTGATTTTAGGTTTTCTATATATATGGAACGTCTTAGAAAAGATTAGACATCAGAAAAAGAGGGTTTGAGAGAATTCTTTAGAGAGAACTTTGAGAGATTAGATCCTATTTGTGGGCATTATAATCTTCTACAATATTAATAAAAGAATTGTGGTGTAGTTCCTAAGAATGTAGGCACGATTGCCGAACCTTGTTAAATCTGGTGTATTTTTTCTTATTTATTTTCTTACAAGTTTTTTATCTTTTATTTACTGTGATTTTTCCTACTTTCCTACACTCAAACACAAGGTTCGGAAGGGCAATAGTTCGATTTGATTGTTTTGAATGCCCAACAACTGGTATCAGAGCTTCATTCAGAAGGATTGTGAGAGAGTCATGGCAGAGGAAAGAAAATCTAAGATCGAGAAGTTTGACTATTCAGACTTCTCCTACTGGAAGTCACAGATGGAGGACTATCAGTATCAGAAGGACTTGTATCGCTCGTTGATGGGCAAAGCTAAGGGAAAAAAGAAAGAAGAGTCAGACGAGGATTGGGAGATACTGGATAGGATGGCTCAAGGGAAAATCTGGTTGTCGCTCGCCAAGACAGTCACACGCAACATATTGGAGGAGAATACGACGGTAGGGCCTATGGAACCACTCGCGAAGATGTACGAGCAACTGTCTGCCGCAAACAAGATGCATCTCGTCAAGACACTCTTCAATCTCAACATGGCAGAAGGACGCTCCTTCACAATGCATCTTAGTGAGTTCAACATGATTATTGATCAATTCATATCCGTAGACATCATGTTTGATGAAAAAGTGCAAGCCCTATTGATTACATCATAGTTATCGGATAGTTGGACAGGTTGTGTGATGATAATCAGCAATTTGGTGGGGAAGGACAAGTTAAAGCTGAGTGAGGTTGTTAGCATGATTTTATCCGAGGTTAGAAGGAAATCGTTCGAATCATAAGGTTCAGGTTTAGCCCTAAATCTCGAGCAGAGAAGAAGAAGCTAGAAGAAGGTAATCAGAACAGGAATCGATCGAAGTCAACCAAGAAAACGTCGAACTCGAAAGTTAGGCCTATTAAAGGAAAGTGCTAAAACTATAGCTAGGAGGGTCATATGTCTTCAGTGTGTAAAGCACAAAAGAAGGACGTGAATGAGCAGGAGGCTCATCTCATGCAGGATGCATTGATCCTCACTATGAATAGCGATTCTGATTCTTGGGTCATCGACTCAAGAGCATCATTCCACACCACTGCTAATAGGAAGTTTCTTCATAACTATGTAGCTAAGAACTTTGGAAAAGTATACTTAGGGGATAATGAACCCTGTAGTGTTGTTAGAAGAGGAGACGTGCAAATACAGTTGAAGAGCTCTAAGTAGAATCTGAAGAATGTGAGGCGCATACCGAAGTTGAAAAAAAATCTTATTTTAGTTGGCCAGCTTGGAGCCGAAGGCTATGTTTCGATATTCACCAGAAATTCGTGGAGGATCTCAAACGGTACTATGATTGTTGCCCAAGGCAACAAAATAGGAACTCTCTACCTCACCTCACATGCGAGTGACACTCTTGCAATTATAGCTGGCAAAAAGAGTACGGATCTGTAGCACAATAGATTAAGACACATGAGCGAGAAGGGGATGAAGATTCTACATTCATAGGGGAAGCTAACCAACATTGATTCTGTGGAAGTCGGCGTTTATGAGGACTTTATGCTTGGGAAGCAGAAGAGAGTTAGTTTTCAGAAGGGTGGAAGGCCACCTAAAGCTTAGTATCTAGAGTTAGTTCATACTGACGTATAGGGTCCAGCTAGCGTGTCTTCTCTTGGCGGTTTGGTATACTGTATCACCTTCATCGATGATCACTCGAGGAATGTGTGAGTATACTTCATGAAGCACTAGTTAGAGATATTCAGGATCTTCAAGAAGTGGAAGGCCATGGTGGAGAACGAGACATATCTAAAGGTGAAGTGTATGAGATCAGACAATGGTGAAGAATACGAGCTGGAGGAGTTCAAGAGGTTCTGTGCTCTAAATGTGATTCGTTTGGAGAGGACTACTCTAGGAATGCCATAGTAAAATAGCGTTGCAGAGAGGATGAACAGGATATTGACGGAGAATGCCAAGAACATGCGATTACATGCAGGTCTTCCTAAGATATTTTAGACGGATATGGTGCATACGACAACTTACTTGATTAATCATGAGTCATCAGTTCCATTAGATTACAGGATTCCAGAGGAGATTTAGAGTGGCAAAAATATCAATATCTCACATTTGCGAGTATTCGATTGTGTGACATATGTTCATATCAGTGACCATGTCAAGGAAAAGCTAGAGGCTAAGTCACAGAAGTGCACATTCATTAGATACGACATTGATGAGTTTGGGTATCGTCTTTGGGATTAAAAGAACAAGAAGATCATCAAAAGCAGGGATGTGATATTCAATGAGGAGGTGATGTATAAGAACAGGGACAGTGCCAATGATAGCCAAAGCAGTGGGCACAACACTATAGATACAGGTGGATCTGAGTACATGAATTTGGAGGAACTTCCAGATGGGGGTGACAAAGTCAATTCTAACCGAAAAACGGAGAAGGCTCCAGGTGCAGAGACAACTGCCCCGGGCGTAGAGATTAGGAGGTCATGCAGGATACCCAAACCAAATCTCAGATATCTCTCACCAGTTGATTATTTACTTTTAATAATAGTGGAGAACCAGAATGCTATGAGGAGGCTATGCAAGTGAGTGAATCTTAGCAGTGAGAGCATGCAATACAAGAGGAGATGGATTCTCTACATACTAATGAGACATGGGAGTTAGTCCAGCTACCTGCACAGAAGAAAGCCTTGCATAATAAATGGGTCTATCGGATCAAGCAGGAAAGTAATAGAAGCAAGAGATACAAGGCCAGATTAGTCATGAAGAGGTTCCAACAACGAGAAGGAGTGGACAATACAGAGATATTTTCTCCCATTGTGAAGCTCATGACCATCAGAGTGGTGTTGACCTTAGTAGCTACAGAAGATCTCTACCTTGAGCAGTTAGATGTGAAGACTGCCTTTCTTCATGGTGACTTGGATGAAGAAATCTACATGAAGCAACATGCTGGCTTCATTGAAGAAGGAAAGAAAGAGATGGTGTGAAAGCTCAAGAAGAGCTTGTATGGATTGAAACAGGCCCCGAGACAGTGGTACAAGAAGTTCGACAACTTCATGCAGAACAATGGCTACAAAAGATACAATTCAGATATTGTGACAGCCAGAGCACTATACATCTTACCAAGAATCCAGTATATCATGTCAGAACGAAGCACATCAACATACGATACCATTTTAAGTGCTTCTTGATTGAGGACGGGAAGTTACATCTAGAGAAGATTTTGGGGAGTCAAAATCCTAATATGTTGACGAAAGCAGTGACCATTGACAAACTAGAGTTGTGCGTAACTTCGGTTGGCCTTCACGTATAGGAGATGAAGGTGGAGCCACACCAGGAGGACCGCCGAGATCGCCGGGTTGATGATGATTGAAGAATGAATTTTTTTTTTCCTGTAGGAGGATGCTTGCGAATAAGGGAGAGTTCATGTGAGCTCGTTGATTGTTCTTTGGTCTCCAAGTAGGAGATTGTTAGTCTAAGGGATGTAGACTCAAAGCTAGAATCAAATAAATTATTGGATAGCAGGTTTCCTAATCTGTTTTGGTAATAGGATTATTAATCTGTTTGGGTAACAGGATTCTTAATCTGTTTTGGTAACAGGTTATTAGGATTCCTGATCTGTTTTGTTTTTAGGCTTTAGAAATCCTAGTCTATTTTGGTTTTAGGTTTTCTATATATATGAAACGTCTTAGAAAAGATTAGACATCAGAAAAAGAGGGTTTTGAGAGAATTTTTTAGAGAGATCTCAGAGAGATTAGATCCTATTTGTAGGTATTGTAATCTTCTTCAATATTAATCAAAGAATTGTGTGGTGTGGCTCTCGAGGACGCATGCACGATTGCCGAATCTCGTTAAATCTGATGTGTTCTTTATTGTTTACTTTCCTGCATGTTTTTCATCTTTTATTTACTGTGATTTTTCCTACTTTCCTACTCTCAAACACAAGGTCCGGAAGGACAAGTGTCCGATTTGATTGTTTCAATCCCAAACAATCCCCTAACCAAGTTTTTCTTGACACGATTAATTCTAGTGAGAGCGTAAACTAATGACTTCTATTGAAGTGCAGTTCACGAACTCTGATGGCAATAATAAATGAAATGAAGCATACTCGTCCAGTGTGTAAATTAATGATTCTGTAGATCAAGAGAATGGAGATATTAGTCCTAATTCATTGATTATGGCCATAAAGCTTAAGCATAAACCCCATTTCCCGGAGCCACCGACCCCGAAGCGTGCATATATAGATCACACGCAACCATTTGTGCGAATGGTGGGTTGCATACGCACACGCACGAAACCACACACGTTATGAAATGCTCAAGTAAACCATGATTAATGATATGAGGAGACATTAGGAATCTTTGAATGCCACTAGATAAATGAGTTTATCGTTTCTGAACGATTTTAGATTTGACTTAATCGCTAAACATATGTGGCTTATGTGTTTGACGCGGTAAACCCACAATCGTTTCCTTAATTTAGAGTTTTGCATCATCAACTAGGCCAGGACAATTCTTTCAGGTGCACGTTAAATTTTTCATTATAAATAATCAACTGGCTTTGTAATTTCAGGTCTCTGACATATGGATCATCTTAGGAATTTGTAGCCCCCAAATTAGATGTTAGAAACCATACTGGGATGGTGCCGTGCTGTGCGATGTCAACATATGCTGGGATGGTGCGGTGATGTGTGATATGGACTGATACGCAAGTGAAGATCTTTTATGCAAGTCTTGAGAAGATTGAAGGGGGTATTAGCAAGTATTAATGTCCAGCCCAGCATCTCTAACTATTTCCCAACCGTTTCCCAACTGTTTCCCAATTTGTGTTTTCACTGTTATGTGTGCACGTGCACAAACGCTGTTCGTTTCTTTTCTTTGTGCTTTTGAGAAGAGAACTGTTGGGTATAAATGGAAAGTTGTATAATTTAATGCTTATGAAATGAATGAGAATCCAGTTCTCTTTCTCAAACTCATTCTTGTCCATTTCCTCTCTAACTCATTCTCTATTCTTCTATTTCCTCAATTTTCCTCCTTGTGCACACTATCTGAGCTTGTTTCAGGCTCTTCATGACCAAGAACACATCCAGAAGAATCAACCGAGGCTCTCGAGCCTCACAGTTGGTATCAGAGCAGCTGTAATCTGAGCCTAGAGCTGAAGATAACATGGCGGACTTGGAGGAGGCTTCTGCTGATGAGGCAATTCAAGCTAGGAGAATCACTCGAGTAGAGGATGCGATCAGTCAATAGCGCTCACTTCACCAACAAACATCGGCCAAGGTGGAAGAGAATTCTGCAAAATTAGATGATCTTGCTTCTTAGATAAAAATTCTGATCCAAGAATTCAAGAACTTCAAGGATTCTAACCAGGAGATCTTGGGGGCTGGATCAAGGAATGACCGAGGATTCTTGAATTCAGGATCAAGGGAGGGCAAGGAAATTCCAAGGTCAGGAGTTAGAGATTCAAGCAGAAGGAGTTACGATCATGAACCTAGCTTCCAAAGTCAATGAGATGTAAATTTCAATGAGGAGTTTCTACAAATATCCAGTTTTGGTAATTGCTCAACCCAAAAGAATTATTTCTTTAGCAATCAGGAACTTGTTCAGCCTAAATCCTGGTGCCTAGATTTTCCCTCTTTTTATGGTACTGAGAATGTGGTAGCATGGTTAGACCAAACTGAGCCGATTTTTGATTATAATGATATCAAGAATGATGAATAGGTCAAAGTTTGTTCTTTTTAATTGAGAGATGAGGTCCTACAGTGGTATAGATGGCTTGATAGAAACATTGAAGATTGTAATCACTGGGTGTTTTAGAGAAGAGTTGATCACTAGATTTGGACCTAGTGAACTGGCAAGGCCTTATGATGCTTTTTCTACAATGAAACAAATCAGTACAGTTAGGGAATACCTAGGGAGATTTGAGCAAGCATTGGGGTTATTAGATGACCAACCCTCTAGGAGACACATTCTTAAAAGATTCATTGGGGGGCTTAAAAATGAATTGAAGTATGAGGTAGCAGCTACAAGACCTACTTCTCACAATTGTTTGAGGATAAACAATCTAGGGGGTAGTCTCACTAGCAAAATTGTTTGAGGATAAACAAAGGAATGAGAGGAAACCCAGAGGGAACTAGAATATACCCAATCTAGGGGGTCATTTTGTTAGTACTTCTCACAATCCACCAGTCAGATATAATTCCAAAGCTTCTCCTCAGTTCAAGAAAATGACACCTGAAGAAATACAAAGGAGAAGAAGTCAAAATTTGTGCTTCATTTGTGATGAAAAATGGCATAGAGGGCATCAATGCAAAGGGAAACAATTGTTTATACTGGAAGGAATATTGGAAGAGGGTATGGGAGGAAGTGAAGATGATTGTGTTGAGAATGATGAAGATTCTCTGGCAATTGAAATGGATGAAAGTCTAGTTAAGGGAGCTCCTTCTATTTCAGTACAGACACTAAGTGGAATAAATGCCTCTCACACCATTAGAGTGGTGGGATATTATAAGGATCAGGCAGTGAGTATCTTAATAGACTCTGGATCAACCCACAATTTTATTAATACAAAATTGGTCAAGAGGTTGGGGTTATCTGTGACAGAGTCTAATGATTTTAATGTTTTGGTTGCTTGTGGAGAGCTAATTAAAAGAGCATGAGTTTGTCAAGAAGTGTTGTTGGATTGCCGATGGGTAAAAATTCAAGTGAATCTGTTGGTTATGCCCATGGGAGGTAGTTAGATTGTATTGGGGGTAGACTGAATGAAAACCTTAGAGGATATCACTTTGAATTTCCAGAAACTACAGGTAACCTTTATGAGTGAGGGAGTGAAAAGAACTCTGCAAGGAGTAATTTCAGAGGGAATAAAATTGGTTGATGAAAAATCCTTTGCTAAATCATTCAGAGGGCAAGAGGAAGGGTATTTAATTCAGCTATGCAGTGTGCAATTACAGGAATCAACCACAAGAAATGCTACTGAAAATCTTCCAGCAGACATGCACAGACTGATACATGAGCTTCAGGTTGTGTTTCATGAATTACCAAATCTTCCTCCTCATAGGGATGTAGACCACAAAATTCCTTTGGAAGGGGGAGCTAAACCAGTCTGCATTAGACCCTATAGACAGGCTCATTTTCTAAAGGAAGAAATTAAAAAACAGGTAGAGGAAATGCTGTAGAAGGGAGTCATAAGACCCAGCAACAGTCCATTTTCTTCTCTAGTAGTAATGGTAAAAAAAATGATGGTAGTTGGAGAATATGCATAGACTACAGATCCTTGAACAAGTCTACAATTAAAGATAAGTTTCTCATCCCTATCATAGATGAGTTGTTAGATGAATTGCATGGAACTTAGTTTTTCACCAAGCTGGATTTGAAATCAGGGTACCATCAAATTAGAATGCATGAAGCTAATATACCCAAGACTGCCTTCAGGACACACAATGGGCATTTTGAATTCATGGTTATGCCATTTGGCCTTACAAATGCTCCATCTACTTTTCAAGCCCTCATGAATACTATTTTTAAGAAATTACTAAGAAAATCTATGTTGGTATTCTTTGATGACATTTTAGTTTACAGCAAGCTATGGCAGGATCACTTGACTCATTTGAGACAAGTGTTTCAAATTATGAAGGAACACCAGTTGGTAGCTAAGTTGTCAAAGTGCAGTTTTGGTCAAAAGCAAGTGGAGTATCTAGGGCATGTAGTATTACAGGAGGGTGTTGGAGTGGATCCTAATAAAATTAGTGCTATTGTTGAATAGCCATTACCAAAAACACTGAAAGGATTAAGGGGCTTCTTGGGCCTAGCAGGTTATTACAGAAAATTCATCAAGGGGTTTGGAGTAATTGCTCAACCATTGACACAACTCTTGAAGAAGTGAGCTTTTATCTAGAATAATAGTGCTGAAGAATCTTTCAATTCAATGAAGCTAGCATTAACCAATCCACCAGTCCTTGCTATGCCAGAATTTAACTTAACTTTTGTGATAGAATGTGATGCCTCTGGTACAGGAACAGGGGCTGTGTTGATGCAAAATGACAGACCTATAGCCTACTTCAGTTTTACCTTAAAGGGGAGAAATATCACACTCTCTACTTATGAAAAAGAATTGT
Organism: Asparagus kiusianus; assembly: GCA_022839385.1. NCBI lineage: Eukaryota > Viridiplantae > Streptophyta > Magnoliopsida > Asparagales > Asparagaceae > Asparagus > Asparagus kiusianus. The sequence continues at coordinate 148,303 of BQKN01062100.1, forward strand.
TAGCAATTACTCTTTCTACGAAGAAATGACAACAATATCTACTAGGATGAAAGTTTGTGATTAGAACTGATCACCAAAGCCTTAAGTATCTACTAGAACAAAGGATTCACACAGGAATCCAAAATAAATGGCTTGCCAAGTTACATGGGTATGACTATACTGTAGAATACAAACCTAGCAAATTAAATAGGGCTGCTGATGGCCTATCAAGAATCCAAGAGGATGAAGAGGAAGCTACCAATGAGACCATTGAAATCTTAGCAATATCTACTGTCCAAAATGATTGGCTAGAGGAAGTCAAGCTCATGTGTTCTACAGATTCTTTCTTCAAAGAACTTGATGACAAGTTACAGCAAGGACAATTATCAATTGAAGATTTCTGCAGGAAGGATGTGGTATTCTATTATAAAGGCAAAATCCTAATTAGTCCTACATCACATCATCTTAAAGTATCCCTACTTGAGGAACATCATGCTAGTCCCACTGCAGGCCATTCTGGCATTACTAGAACACTACATAGGTTAAGGAAGGCTTTCTATTGGAAAGGAATGAGGAAGGATGTCCAAATTTTTGTACAAACCTGTGATGTTAGCCAGAGAGCAAAAGGGGAGAATGTGCTTCTCCTGGACTCCTGCAGCCTTTACCTGTACCAGATTCTATATAAGGAAGACTTATCAATGGATTTTATTACTAGCTTGCCTAAGAGTGGAATCAAGTCTGTCATCTTAGTGGTGGTTGATAGATTGACAAAATATGCTCACTTTTTTGCCCTCTCACATCCATATACTGCTTGTTTCCGGTAAAAGTTGCTGTTTTCATTGATGTTCTCTTTTTCGAGATCTGTTACAACTTTGAGCGTTACAACAGTATAAAATGAAAACAAAGGGGTTACAACTTAAACGAAAATAAACACGAGAGCTCGGTTTGGTACGGTCTCGCTTGCGTAGGTTGTTGGCCTGTGACGGGGACGTCGATATCCGTGGACCGCCGACT
>BQKN01062100.1:164295-178824 GCA_022839385.1 Asparagus kiusianus
GGTTGTTGGCCTGTGACGGGGACGTCGATATCCGTGGACCGCCGACTCTTCAAGATCCTTTCCGGTAAAATCCGGCAGAGTTTCGTCTATCCGCAAAGGGATATAGAAACAGAACTTCGTCGATCCGCGTGAGATCTAGAAGTTATAAGCGTATATCTCGGCTAAAACGAGATAATAGCTCTTCTTAGTGTCACCGCTAAGGAGCAACACTAAGGAAATGGAAGGGGGTGAATGAAGATGGAGACTCCTCGATCCGGCAGGGCTTCGCCGCTCTAAGCTCCGAAATTTCAGATCTCGAGGATAATCCCAAGACCAGAAATTCTTCTCCCAAAAGCAAGGCTAAATCAGAGCAAAATCAAGAGCCCTTGTAAATGGAGGGCTAAGGGGGCTATTTATAGCCAAGTGAGAGGGTCTAGGGGCCTCATGGACACCCAAGGGGAGAGACACCCCCCTTGGGGTGTCTCGGCTGTGGCCGAGACACCCCTTGGGGGGTGTCTCGGCCATTGGCCGAGACAACCCCTTGGGGGTGTCTCGAGCCTGCCGAGACCTGTTTGGGTGTCCCCGGTTCAGCCCGGGGTCGTGCCGTTGTTCCGCCGCTGTCCCGCTGTTGACTTTTCGTCCGAACTCGGATTTGAGTGATTTTGGATGCGTTGGAATCGTGACGGCGAGCTCTGTAGGCCCCGATGGTTGGATTATCCGTAGGGTGATCGGGGCACAGCGGGCGTTGGTCCGATTGCGGTGATCGCGGGGTTTTCGGTCAACCCGTATCCTCGTGATTCTGACGTTCTGTCGGCTCACGTAATCCGTCGGTTTGCTTTAGTCGCTCACCGGCGTCATTTGAATTTCTTGTGAACCGGGTAGTGACGTTCGATCGTCGTTCGTTGACACCGAGCTATGTGCGGGGACCTATTGGCAATTTTCGATGCCTACACTGCTCAGTCAGTAGCTCAGGTATTTTTTAAGGTGTTTTCAAGCTTCATGGCATGCCTAAGTCCATAGTAAGTGATAGAGATCCACTATTCACCAATTTATTTTGGAGGGAGTTGTTCAAATTATAGGGAAGCCAGCTTAAGTTTAGCTCTGCCTACCATCCTCAAATTGATGGACATACTAAAATTACAAATAAAAATTTATAGGCCTATTTGAGATGTTTTTGTTGTCATAAGCCAATGGAGTGGTGTCAATGGCTTCCTCTGGCAGAATTTTGGTACAATACCACTTGGAAGGTGTCTACACAAACTACTCCTTTTGAAGCAGTGTATGGCAGACCTCCTCCATCTTTGCTCTAATACATTCCTGAGAGTTGTAAGGTGCAGGCAGTTGATGAGACACTTTTTTTTACGGACATCACCCTACAATTTTTGAAGGATAGCCTTAAGAGTGAAGCTGAAAATATGAAGAAGTTTGTTGATATGCACAGGAGCTATAGAAGTTTTAATGTGGGAGACTAGGTGTTCCTTAAACTTCAACCTTACAGGCAGATTAGTGCCTCTTCACACAAGCCTCATAATTTTCTCCTAAGTTCTATGGACCCTATCAGGTCTTGGAGAAGATAAGGGAGGCTGCTTACAAAATTGACCTTCCTGCACAAGCCAAGATCCATCCTGTTTTCCACGTTTCCTAGTTGAAACAATAGATTGGTTCTGACATTGTTCTTTAGGTTGATTTTCCTTCTTATGCGGAAGAAGTAGTTGATGAACCAGAGGCAATTTTAGATAGGAGGTCAATCATCAAGGGAAATCACTTGATATCACAGGTCCTTATCAAATGGAAGCAACGCACACACCTGGATGCTACTTGGGAGTCCTATTGGGATTTGGTTAAAAGGTTCCCTACTTTTGACCTTGAGACAAGGTCAAATTTAGGGGGAGGGAATTGTTAGGAACCATACTGGGATGGTGCGGTGTTGTGCGATGTCAACATATGTTGGGATAGTGCAGTTCTGTGTGATATGGACTGATACGCAAGTGAAGATCTTTTATGCAAGTCCTAAGAAGATTGGAGGGGTATTAGCAAGTATTAATGTCCAGCTCAGCATCTCTAACTATTTCCCAACTGTTTCCTAACTGTTTCCCATTTTTGTTTTTACTGTTATGTGTGCACGTGCACAAACACTGTTCGTTTCTTTTCTTTATGCTTTTGAGAAGAGAACTGTATTGGGTATAAAAGGAGAGTTGTAGAATTCAATGCATATGAAATGAATGAGAATCCTGTTCTCTTTCTCAAACTCATTCCTTCCAATTTCCTCTCTAACTCATTCTCTATTCTGCTATTTCCTCAATTTTCCTCCTTGTGCACACTATCTGAGCTTGTTTCAAGCTCTTCATGACCAAGAACACATCCAGAAGAATCAACAGAGGCTCTCGAGCCTCACATTAGAGAACGAAATCCCCTCTCCAACACCAAAAAAATAAATAAATATATAAAATAATAATAAGACAAAGAAAAAAAGAGAGAAAAAACCACATAAAGACTTGGTCGACAAGCTAAAAAGCCCCCACCATCCAGCTCTATATCCCTTTAACCCCCTCCAGGTAACTAAAATACAATTCATATACTGTATATTTTATGGTTATGATGCTTTTACCCTACCAGTTAACAAGGAAAAGGTAAAAATTGAGGCTTCCAATTCATGTAATGTATAAGTTTACAATTGGTGGTAACTACACGCATTAGATGTCAATATTCCTAGTTGGTCGTTAACCTTAAACATTATTTGCTACCGTTTTTAGTTGTTTGCTAGCCTTATCTGTTAGTTGTGAACAATTTAGTTATTTGTTAACCTCATAGATTAGTTGTTAAGCTTATTAATTGGTTGTTACGTTATGAGTTAGTTGTAAATATTTCTATTAGCTGCTAACTTTATAGATTAGTTGTTAATGTTTTTAATTGGTTGTTAACCTGAGTAAGTTGTGAGTATTTTAGTTAGTTGTTAAGGTTTGCAATTGATTGTTAAGCATTAGAGCTGGTTGACAACCGTTTTAACCTATTCTATATTTCACCTTTACAAAACTATTTCGAGGGCCAATTCCCAATGCTCATCTACTAATCTGAGTCAATCATGTAATGATGAGTGTATTCTAAGTGACAAACCTTCTGGGTGTATATTCACAATGATTAATAACATAATTAACAACCAAACCAATATTTAAGTTGAGTGACATGCAACCATACTTGAAGAGGGGTAAAAATTTGATAGAGCTACGAAAGTTTGACTAGAAGTATAATACTATTCCATAGCAAAAAGGTTCGAGTATGATTTTTACCATTATGAACAAAAACGTATAAGAGTGCATTGGTGATATAAGAACACACACAACTAGCCTTGGATGTTATTTGCTTCTCCACTTTGAAATTGCTTAACTATGTCTATAAAGAAATTCCAAGATACTCACACTTGCAGTCAACATGGCGCTAATGTAGGTAAATCAAGGGCATCCCACAGATTCAATGTGACCTAAATACAATTTATTTTGAAGGTTAGGCTAGACCTTTAGCTAATTGATATCAAGAATGTCTTTCTCACATAGTATGACATTAAAACTTATACAGTAAGGCATAGCATAGTAAAGAGAGAGCATAACAGGAGTTGCTTGGTGATGATGATGAGGCTTAAGATTCACTGAGATGGTAATATTTATCTTTTTATTAAATACTTAAGTCTTATTTGTTCTGTTTATGTATTAGTTGTAAAGTTTAACTCTTAGTTATTAAAGTTACTCCTTAGTTGGTAAAATAACCCCTAAGTTATTAAGATTACAGTTTAGTTGTTAAGATTATTGTTTAGTAATTTAACTTTATTGTTTAGTTCTTAAGGTTAATACTTATTTATCAACCTTATTGCTTAGTTGTTGAGGTTACTATTTAGTTGTTAAGTTTATTATTTAGTTGTTAAGGTTAATACTTGCTTAGTTGTTAAGGTTACTACTTAGTTGTTAATGTTAATAATTACTAGTCATACATATACAGGCATGAAACCATGGTTAAAGCTACAAATCTAGGAAGCTGCATTCCCATTAGTGAGCTTGATGGCAGGTTTAGGCATTTTTCATAAGTTATAAAGCTTACATTCAAGGGTTCATTGCTGGATGTAGATCTTTTTTATTCTTGGATGGGACATTTCTTAAAGATCACTACAAATGTATGTTACTAAATGCCACAGGATATGAAAGGAACCAATGAATATTTCAGCTTACTTATTGCATATGTGACCAGAAAAATGAGAAATTGGAAGTGGTTTTTACAAGGAGTGTTGTCCATACTACATGGTGGGAAAATTCTTTACAATCCCCACATCAATGATTATAATTTCTGATGCCAACAATGGTATTAGCTTAGTGATTGAAGAATTCTTTTCAAATGCACTACATTCTAAGGGTGTCCTCCATCTAATAGAGAATTTCAAAAAAAACAATGGACTTGGGACATAAAACAAATAACACTTAAATATTAGGTGACTTGTTGTAATCCACATCTTATAAATTTAGTAATCTCCAAATGGGATGATTAAATAAAAGAATTGTATTTGATAGATCATAAGACTTATGTTACTACAATGAACTACTTTCCATATAGATGTTTGCGTCGAAAATCGGTTTCATTGCTTTCGAATCCATTACAACTTTAGGTGTTACAACGATTCAAAATAAAAGAAAAATTAAGTCTTTTTATAAGACTTTCCTTACAATGAAATGAAACAGAAAGGTTTTCTGAGAACACACGCATAGATCGTTTATCGGTCTTCTACTTGCGCGGAATCTTTACCGGTACCGGGGTTTATCCGTGGACCACCAAATGATCAGATCCAAAAAATAGTTTCGTTGCCTCGCAAAGGAGACAATAAACTAAAGCGGATATCTTAGCAAGGTGAGTACCCACTCTTCTCGAGAATCACAGCAAGGTGCAATTTCGAGGAAAGTGGATGAACTGGATGCAGATGTCTCAAACTATTCCTCTTTATGCTGAATAAGTCACTAAGATCTCCTTCTCCTCTCTGAAAATTCTTATTTCTTCACTCTCCCAACCGACAGGGCTTCGCCAAGACTTGAAAATTCTGGATCTGTACAAATGAAGGTCCTAGAGCTATATTTATAGGCTTCAGAAGCCCTGTTTTCGGATGAGAACGAACGATTTGATCTTATCCTCAATTGTAACCACTTAACCATGTTTATAGATAACCTCAAATCAGTTGAGAAGGCTCTGGATCAGAATTAGGGCGTTCTAGATAGTGCGAGGCAGTTCTACACAATTTGGGATAGTTTTGGATAGTCCAGAGCAATTCTGGACAGTCAGCGATAGTTTGGGACAGTCCGAGGTAGTTTTAGGCAATCCGGAGCAGTTCTGGAAAGTTCGTGGTAGTTCTGGACAGTAGGGGCATTTCTAGATAGTCTGGGGCATTTCTGGATAGACAACGACAATTCTGGATAGTTCGGGGTATTTCTGGACAGTCCTGAATAGTTCTGTATAGTCCGGGCCAGTTCTGGATAGTTCGGGCCGGGCCTTGACTGTCTCTGTTCGCGGGAAAAATTATAGCTTTCATCATTGATTCCATTGTACACTCTTATAACAGTTTATCGATTACAAAGATCCGGTCTTTTTATAAGATCCGGTTACAACGAAAATCAAATAAAAAGAAATGAAAATTACAAATTTGTTTCCTTGTTTGTCGAACAAATCGCGAGCTCCTGTTTTGCGGTCGCTCGCTTGCGTGGGTTGTTTGCCTGCGCCGGGGTTTATCCGTGGACCACCGCGAGATCTAGATCCGATCGGATCGATGCAGTATAACGGGTATTATTTCACCAAGGAAATAATAGCCGGAGGGATTGTTTCACCAAGGAAACAATCGCTCAAATCTCGGGATCAAAGACCAAGCTTTGATCCGGAGTATAACGACGTAGATCTGAGATCCGGTCCTCTCGAACTCCTGCCTTATTTGGCGTTGACGATCGCCGAGCACCAGATCCGGATGAGCAAGTCTTCGAGTCCCCAAAGATTGAATCTTTTTTAAGATCTGAGTCTTCAGTTCTGCAGGGCTTCGCCTCCTCCAAAATCCAACCTTTAAAAATGAACCCAAGCCCCTCTATTTATAGGCTCTCAGATGTGTGCTTTGGCACAGATCTGGGTCGGCCACCCATAGGTGGCCGACATGCCTAGCCACCTTGAGGTGGCTAGGCTACCTAGCCACCTATAGGTGGCCGACACGCCTAGCCACCTTGAGGTGGCTAGGCTGCCTAGCCACCTCAAGGTGGCTCGGTTTCGGCCGAGCCCCCCTTAAGGCGTTGTTTGTTCTGGTCTTTTTCGTGATTCGGTTGTGTGGTTGATTCGTTCGGACTCGATTCGTTGACCCGATTTGGCAGTAAATCTGGTTCCTGATTTGGCAGTAAATCTATTTCTGAGTTTGAGTCCGAAACTGATCTTGATTCGATCGTGATTCGTCCGAGTCCGCTCTTGGTTGGATGACTCGTTGATTCCTCAACCTGTTGGCTTGATTCCGCACACGAGTGGATTCATTCCGTTGATCGCGTGCAATTTGTTGACCTCGTCGCCTCGTCACTCGATGGTTCGTTGATTTGTCGATTCCTCATGTCGAGCTGTGCGAAGGGACCTATAGGCAATTTTATACGCCTACAGATACCCCCTCCAAAGTATTTCAGTCTCGTTCTTTTATAGAAGAGTCTGGAATACTTTGGATGTGATTGTCCTAACCTTTAGTCGGTGTAACGGGATTTTGGAATGGCTTCTGTTCTGGATTCCTTCAATTCCTTCAGGCTATTCGGTGCTTTGTCGAACGTCTGTAAGGATTCCGGTGCTGCATTTATTGTCTGACCGTTATCGAAATTTTGAACTTGAAGTCGATTCTTAATTTCTTGACTTTTTAGCTCGAGTTGGTTGCTTCAATATAGAACTGATCATCGATTGACGGCGTTGTCCGGCGTTTGAGCTCCATTGCGACGCATTGTCCGGCGTCCAGGCTTCATTACGACGTATTGTTCGACGTCCGACACAGTTTTTACTCGTACGTCTTCTGGAGTATACACAGTTTAAGCTCTTAAGGTATTGGAGCGTGGCAAATACTTGAGTCACGAGACCAATCTATAGAATTGATACGTCAATGACTCGTATTCATAGAATTTTTGGCAAATTCTCAGCCATCAACGGATTTGATGAGCCTTTACCGACTACCGTTTGAGTCGGGCTAGCATGCGGATTGTCTAAATCCGTTCCGTATGTAACGTTAAGCTAAAAGAGTTAACCCTTTTAGTGCTACGATATTGAATACGTAGACTTCGTCTTTCTCCTGTGAAAAGACTAAACAGCAACGTGTATGAGACGTTGACTTAGGATTTTTGGCAAATCCTCAGCCTTTAACGGATTTGATGTGCTCTTACCGATTACCGTTTGAATCGGGCTTACATGCGGATTGTTTTAGTCCGTTCCGCATGTGACGTTGTGCTAAAGGAATGAACTCCCTTAGTCTTTGTGCTATGATGTTGAATACATAGACTTTACCATTTGTTACGGGAATAGGTTACCCGGCGACGCGTGTTAGGCGTTGACTTTAGGATTTTTGGCTAACCCCCAGCCTTCAACGGATTTGATTAGCCTTTACCGACTACCGTTTGAGTTGGGCTAGCATGCGGATTATCTAAATCCGTTCCGCATGTAACGTTACGCTAAAGGAATGAACTCCCTTAGACTTTGTGCTATGACTTCGAATACGTAGACTTTGCCATTGTTATGGGAATAGGCTACCCAGCAACATGTATCAGACGTTGACTTATCCCTACTTAGGCTTCAGGATAAAGGTCCCCAGAATCAGGTTCTGGTATCTTTTTCACGGTTAAAGACTAAACCGGCGACGCGTGTTAGGCGTCGGCATACCCTTTCTTAGGATTCAGGATGAAATTCCCCATGCGTGTAAGGCATGGATTTTAGTGTTATTAATAACAACCTGCCATAATGTTGAATATGTGGGCGGGTGTTCTTTTTAACGGTTAAGAACTAACCGGCAGCGCATGTTAAGCGCAGACTTATCCTTACTTAGGTTTCAGGATAAAATACCCCAGAATCGAACTCTGGTGTCTTCTTCTTCGGAGAAAGACTAAACCGGCGACGCGTGTTAGGCGCCGACTTATCCTTTCTTAGGTCTCAGGATAAAATACCCCAGAATCGAACTCTGGTGTCTTTTTCTGCAGAGAAAGACTAAACCGGCAGCGCGTGTTAGGCGCAGACTTATCCCTGCTTAGGATTCGGGATAAACTTCCTAGGATGAATCCAAGATTGATAAACTCTTGGAAAATGTTAGTGTGGAAAAGGAAGAATTTTATATTCTATTTCCCGGTCTTCTTTTAGGGTGAAGGCGAACCCGCATACAAGGAAGGAAGAATTTTATATTCTATTCCCAATTGGAGAGGAGACTCGAGGTGGGATCTCCACCCCCAGAATCCGGAAAGATGAAACTAAGAGTGGGATCTCCACCCCGAGAATCGAAAAGAATCGGATAACCCTAACTGTCGGAAGGTTTGATTACCGAACTAAAGATGAATTTCTCGTTTATCGAGAATGAATTGTGGTTTTGGTCCTAACTGTAGGAAGGTTTGACCAAACGAGAGTTTGAAATGACCCTAACTGTAGGAAGGTTTGATCACTCGATTTGAAAGCGGACCTCTCGTTCATTGGAGGAATCGAGAGGGGATTTTGGTTGTGGTCCTAACTGTAGGAAGGCTTGACCAAGTGGGGGACTTAAAACGATCCTAACTGTAAGAAGGTTTGATCGCTCGATTTGTGGGCCTCTCGTTCATTGAAGGAATCGAGAGGGGATTTTGGGTTGTGGCCCTAACTGTAGAAAGGTTTGACCAAGTGAGAGGTGAGAGTGAGAGTACAACTTACAACGGGAGTGTTGACTCATACAAATCACAATGGGGGTTTAGTGCTTATCACCTAATTTGTAATGATTGGGTTATCCCTAAGAATATTACATTTAACATTCTTCCGGGAACTTCCGTTACATGAATCATCCATCCCCAGCTTTCTTTGCAACACTGGGTATATCATTGTATCAGCTGCACGATCGGGTTATCCTTAGGAATACCACACATGGTACTCTCTAGGAACTTCCCGTGGAAGAAAGAAAATAGTTTAGACTCATATACCTATTGGAGTATCAGGAAGCAGTTTAACCTCTTATACCGGTCGGAGGATTGAGAAGCAGTTTATACTCGTATACTCTTCGGAGTTGTGCCGTTTTCAACTGGCTCACTCTAGCGTTATGACACCGGCTTCAACCAAGGTTTGGATGCTATTCTTGAGTGTAAAGCACGCCTTGGTTGGGTGAAGGATCCTCCTGTGGTATGCGCAGTACTTCGGATCCGCAATATCGTCAGCTTCCTCCTGATTCGTGATCAGTGGGAGCTTGATCTTGTTATTGTTAAGGAGGGATTTGAAGATGGCTGGAACATCTTCGTCCTTGAAGGAGTACTCTTTTTGAGGCCTCTGATTCGAAGTCTTTTGCTGCCTCCGGGACTGCTATTGCGATGTTTGATTAGCATCGATAGTCGTTGCGGGTGTCTTGCCCTTACCACGGGAGGTGAAGTTCGAGTTCGGAGGATTTGTCGTCGATTGACTCCTCTCGGCCTTCTTCCTTCGGAGGAAGCGTTCGGCTTGTTCCCCTCGGACCTTCAAGTATTTCCAAGTATTGGACGGTGCTGTCCCCATTGCTTCCAACACGTCCAATGCGAGGTTGTTGTGGCAAGTCTGGAGAATGAACTCCTTGGTGATCGGGTCCCGACAATTCAACGCTTTGTTCCGGAACCTCTTAACGAAGGTTTCGACCGGTTCCCCGTCCTTTTGTTTCTCGTCGAGCAACGTTCCGATGGATATCTCGGTGTCGTCGTCGAAGAAGTTAGCGAGGAATTTTGTCTCCATGTCGTCCCAGCTATTCACGCTTCCTGGCTTGAGGCGGTGATACCAATCGAAGGTGGCTCCGCGAAGAGTGCCAACGAATGACCGCACCATCAGAGGCTCATTGCCGGAGATAACACCCAGGTGCGACTTGAAGTAAATCAAATGCTGAGTGGGGGAACCCTTCCCATCGAACGGCGTGAAGTTGATTAAACTAAACTTCACCGGATAGGGGATTGATTCCCACTCTTTTGGGTATGGACAAGGAATGCCTGTTTTCTTCACCTCTTGAGCAGAAATCAACGTATTGATCTTATTCTCGAGGTTTTTGATCTTCAGGTTTTCACCTGTACCTTCGTTGGCATCCTCGTTACCACCCCCTGCATTGACGAGAGGGTTATTGGCGTCACGAGTTTCATTTGCATCTGTGTCCTCATCTTCCAGATTGTTCTGGTTATGACGACTTGGTTCGCCTTGTTGGTTCCTCAATGCCTGGATTTGTTGCTCATGCATCTCTCTCATAGTCTGCATGGCCATCTGCATTTCAAGCCTGAAGCTCTCTTGCTGTTTAGCCATGGCTTCTTCGAGCATCTTGGCCACTTGTTCTGCGCTTATCATCAGCGACTCACGGGGTTCTCCCTCACTGGACACTGTATTATCCGATGCAACCGCAGAGCAGGTATCCGATTCTTCACCTACTGAAGGTAGTCTTGTCCGAACCCTACCATAAGTTCCTCGTGCGATGGCTCCAGACTGCAGACGTGTTAGACGTCGGGATGCTTTCAGAATCGACTCGAGATCATCCCGTGCCGATGTCCCTTTGCTGGTCATATTAGCGGTGACCCTCGGGAATTCTCTGTTTTCAACCACCGCTTTTCTTCGTCGGAAACGCCTGGGCCTTGGCTTTGGGGTTTCAGTGCTGAGCCTCTCGAAAACCGAAACTCTTTCGGGGACCGTCTTGATGCAGTTACATTCAGACAATACCGCCCGAATGAGTTTGGAACAGGGGCATTGAGTTTCGAGCCTATGAGGACTTCTCTTTCTGGCTCTGCTCCTACCCCCAGCACGATAGTACAGCTCGTCCATATGAAAGTCGGAGCAACCTATCGTGTGTTGGTACGATCTCTCAGGTATAACGTCATCATCATCGGACGACAACGTTTCCTTCTGAGGGCGAATTTTTTTCTTTGGGCTGTCAAAAGTTACGCACCTCGAAACCTGTCTTTGTGGACGTGAGCTCTTAGCAGATTCCTGGACTTCGATACGCGGTGTAGTGCGCTTGGTTGCCCTGATTTCCTCGTCATGTTGGGGGTTTCGATGACCCCCAGCGTGTTGAATCGTTCGGGGCTTTTTCATTGGGCCCAAACGTTCTTGAACTGGAACTTTACATCGTCCATCGGGAAGTGGGCCGAGGCGCTCCAAAACTGACTTCTTTCTCCGGGATGATTCTGCTTGACCTCCCGGAGTAGCCATGGGAATTGTCGGCAACTTCGTTTTTGCCGAAGGTTGAACTTGCTTCGAAGGCTGCAAAGGTTGCTCTTTGGCCTGAATCGCCACTTCGGATTTGGGCCTCTAAACTTTGCGGATTGGTGGCGACTTCTTTGCCACTTCCTTCTGCAGCTTCCTAGGGCTTCTTGGACTTGAGCCCGTGCTTGCGCTGACATCGCGCGGCGCTTGCGAATGCGCTCGTCCAATGTCGAACGGTTCCGTTTAACGCGGACCCATTCGTTGATTGGCGGCTTGGAGGAGCTGCCACTCATCGGTTGTTGAGGCTGTTTGCCTCTCTTGTTCTTCAGATCCGCGTTGCAGCGGATCCCGTCAACTGACTCCATGGCCTTTGCGAATTCTCGGGCCAAGCGTTGGCGTCGCCTTTGGCGGGCTCTCTTTGAGAGAGTCACCACTCCTTTGGTGACGGAGGAATTGGCAGGAACCGGCTTGACCTGGTTGGAAATTGGAGGAATCTCGCCCAATGCAGCTTCGGCATCCAGCGGGGCGAGATCTTCGTTGGTGCTTTCAACATCTTCATACCAACGAGCCTTTCTCCTGGAGGAGAACTTCTTTGACTTGCGAGGGGAGGTTGATCCGGACGAGGATGACAGATACTCCTCGAACTTCTGTTGGTCGAATTCATACTCGACCTCCTCCACGACCGGGATCGAGATCCGCGGCTGCGACGCTCCGATCTCGGCAGCGAGATCGGTGGCTCCCACTGTGGTCGCCAGATTGTTCGCGGGAAAAATTGTAGCTTTCATCATTGATTCCATTGTACACTCTTGTAACAGTTTATCGATTACAAAGATCCGGTCTTTTTATAAGATCCGGTTACAACGAAAATCAAATAAAAAGAAATGAAAATTACAAATTTGTTTCCTTGTTTGTCGAACAAATCGCGAGCTCCTGTTTTGCGGTCGCTCGCTTGCGTGGGTTGTTTGCCTGCGTCGGGGTTTATCCGTGGACCACCGCGAGATCTAGATCCGGTCGGATCTACGCAGTATAACGGGTATTATTTCACCAAGGAAATAATAGCCGGAGGGATTATTTCACCAAGGAAACAATCGCTCAAATCTCGGGATCAAAGACTAAGCTTTGATCCGGAGTATAACGACGTAGATCTGAGATCCGGTCCTCTCAAACTCCTGCCTTATTTGGCGTTGACGATCGCCGAGCACCAGATCCGGATGAGCAAGTCTTCGAGTCCCCAAAGATTGAATCTTTTTTAAGATCTGAGTCTTCAGTTCTGCAGGGCTTCGCCTCCTCCAAAATCCAACCTTTAAAAATGAACCCAAGCCCCTCTATTTATAGTCTCTCAGATCTGTGCTTTGGCACAGATCTGGGTCGGCCACCCATAGGTGGCCGGCGCGCCTAGCCACCTATAGGTGGCCGACACGCCTAGCCACCTTGAGGTAGCTAGGCTGCCTAGCCACCTCAAGGTGGCTCGGTTTCGGCCGAGCCCCCCTTAAGGCGTTGTTCATTCCGGTCTTTTCCGTGATTCGGTTGTGTGGTTGATTCGTTCGGACTCAATTCGTTGACCCGATTTGGCAGTAAATCTGGTTCCTGATTTGGCAGTAAATCCATTTCTGAGTTTGAGTCCGAAACTGATCTTGATTCGATCGTGATTCGTCCGAGTCCGCTCTTGGTTGGATGACTCGTTGATTCCTCAACCTGTTGGCTTGATTCCGCACACGAGTGGATTCATTCCGTTGTTTGCGTGCGGTTCGTTAGCCTCGTAGCCTCGTTAATCCGCTTCGTCGCGTATCGCTTGGCTTCGGTGTTGCAGACTAACGATCGTGTTTGGATACGTTGCCCGATGGTTCGTTTGTCGAATCGACGTCGTCGAGCTGTGTTAAGGGACCTATAGGCAGTTTTATACGCCTACAGTCTCGGCCATGGCCGAGACGCTGTTTTCCCCTTCTTGACTATTTTCAGCATAATTCCTCGGTCCAATCTCGGAATAACGTGATTTAAAATACATCGGAAAGCCTAAGAAGAGATCTACAACCTCCTATGGGTGAATCATATATGGAACGGAAAAGACACGAGTGGAGCTTCGCCTTTCATGAGTGAAATGTGATTTCATATTGGACTATTTCTTCGCTATTCTGTCGTCCCGTTGACTCGTACATTTCATTGACTCACTTCATTTGCTTGTCAAGTTAGATAATCCTCTTTGATTTGGATAATAATATTTATCGTCTTTTCTTCATCTTGAGCTATGTACGGGAACCCATAGGTAATTTTTAACGCTTACAGATACCCCCTCTAAAGTATTTTTGTCTCGTTTTTTTATAGAAGAGCCTAGAATACTTTGGATGTGATAGGCCAAATCTTCAGTCGGTGTAAAAATACCTGCAATTGGCTTCAGTTCTTGTCTTCTTCAATTCTCAATCTATTCAGTATTTTCTCGAATAGTTAAAATTCTTTCGGTGCTGCGTTTATCGTCTGACTGTTGTTGAAGTCTTGAATTAAAATATATGTGTTGATCTTTGATTTTAGTTCGTGTCATTGAGTCGACGTTGAACTGATTATCTTCATCAGACGTTCATATCTGAATTACGATTAACTCCCTTGGATCATCCTTTATTCTGGAATTGATCTAAGCCTTGTTTTGACTAAAATTTGTCGACGCATTGACCTTCATCACAACGTGTTAACCGGCATTGACTTTCATCGTAACACGTTGACAGACGTTAACTTTCATCGTAACGCGTTGACCGGCATTGACTTTCATCGTAACGCATTGACCGACATTGACTTACGGCTACACGTTGATCGACGTTGACTGTTGGCTATGCGTTGACCGGTGTTGACTTTTATCACAACGCGTTTATTGGCATTGCCTTTCATCGTAACGTGTTGTTCGACGTTGACTTTCATTGCAACGCGTCGATTGGCATTGATCTTTGGCCACACTTCGACCGGCATAAATACAGTTTATACTCATATGTCAACTGGAGTCTACACAGTTTAGGTTCTTAAGGCGTTGGAACGAGAAGGACCAGTTTATACTCATATAC
This sequence comes from Asparagus kiusianus, assembly GCA_022839385.1. Classification (NCBI taxonomy): domain Eukaryota; kingdom Viridiplantae; phylum Streptophyta; class Magnoliopsida; order Asparagales; family Asparagaceae; genus Asparagus; species Asparagus kiusianus. The sequence continues at coordinate 178,710 of BQKN01062100.1, forward strand.
TCCTGGGAGTTCGAGTCACGAGACCAACTGGTGAAGTTGGTGCATCAGTGACTTTTGTACCATATTACTGTTCGCGAGAAAATTTGTTGCTTTCTTCATTACTGATTCCATTGTA
>BQKN01062100.1:193621-212582 GCA_022839385.1 Asparagus kiusianus
TATATAAAATTCCTTGATGTCTTCATTTTACAAACCGTCTTTGAGTCCTTCATTACATGATTTCTGGTAAATTGTCAAAATTTCTTTTAATGACTACAACTTCAAATAATATTGTTCATTGTATGTGTGCTATATCTGCCCTAGCTTTTAAGCCGCAAATATGAGGAGGAAGCTAGATCTGAGATCTTCTTATTTACTGAAAAGTGGATATGGATGAATTCATTGTCTATGTATATCGATAAAATATTTTTTATTTTTTAAATAGTTATTGTAAAGCATTCAGAAAATATCTTAAAAACAATGCATTACAAAAAATAACATCAAACTCAAAATACATCAACACAAGTACAAGTTTACCTTGGACCTTTTATTTATTTTATTATTTTATTTTTATTATTATTATTTTTGGCTAATCATTTTTACTCCAAATATTTACCCATTAGTATTTTTTTCGTATTATAAGGGAGAAGAAGTTTAACTTCGATATATTTCTTCTCAACTCTGAATAAAGAAAAATAGTAATGGGCCGAAGAATAAAACAGACGAATGAACCAGTGTTCCCTCCCTATTTGTGGACTCTAGCCTAATCTAATAATCAACATGAGAAAATTTCTTCATCTGGGTTGCAGAGAATCTAGGTGGTGATGGATGAATTTGTATTGGGCCTACTTAGTACTACAAATCATGGCCTACAATTTGACCATTTATTATATGTGCAAGGGATGTTGGGCTTTTGTACAATTTCGAACATGGTCCTTAGACAAGTCGTCTGCGGGCTATAGTTCAAGGCCTGAAATGGCTTTTTTCATGGGGAAGAGTGTGTGTGTGTGGGTGGGGGGTGGGGGGGGGGGGGGGGGGGGGGAGGCGGGTAGAACGAAACGCTTTTATGTTTAGAGAAAAATGTGTCAAGGCCCCCAAAAAATAAAGTGGTTGTGATCAGGCCCTCCATATTATTTTTATGTGACAAAGCCCCCAATACATAAAATAATTATGTTTCAGCCCCTATTTACCTTTCCAACACAGCATAGAGAGAAACTATTTACCAAAACCCTAAAATGTTCTTAACCCATTCCCCCCAAAACTTATCTGCTCTCTCTCTCTCTCTCTCTCTCTCTCTCTCTCTCTCTCTCTTTCTTCTCTCTTCTCAAGCTCAAACCTCCGTCATCTTGAGAATCCAAATTCGAAACCCTAGTTTTCACACAAACGCCCAGTAAATCAATAAAAAAAAACAGTTAAAAAGTTTAAGGAAAATGGCCGAGAGCCCTAATGTGGAGAAGGTGAAGGAGACAATACCCAAATAGAAGGGGGTTTGTCACCAGCGCTGCTCAGCGCGGTTGGCGAAGGAGGATGCTCCAAAATCAGCCACCTCCGTCTTCGCCTCTGCCTTCATATCCCCCGTTGGCTGTTCTCCTTCGACATCCTCTGAGGATGAGGAAAGTAACGAGGCGATAGTGACCCTAATGAGCATGAAAAGTGGATCAGAAGTTCGAGACCACAAGAGGAGACGCTCGTCGGAGGATGTGCCCATCTCTAAGAAGAAGTAAGTTCCCAATCAATTGAGTGATTTTGAATTTAATTAATTTTTGTTATAAGTAATTTGTAAAATTATGGTGTTGGATGTTAGCTGAAAATATGAGCGGGAAAAAAGAAAGAAAGTTAACAGTTTATTTGTTTGAAATGCAATTGAGATTTATAAGTTCTGTTTATGAAAAAATGATGGTGATAAACTGGTTATTGTAGTGTAGAATCAGTTTCTTAATTTGGGAGTATGATCTCAACAATATCAAGTATAATCGTTTTGAAGAAATGCATGCCAATAATTCTCATATGTGTTAGCTATTAGCAATGTATGTCAATAATTCTCAAATATTAACTTTTACAAAGTTAATACCTTAATTGTTAACTATTTTTAATTCATGTTAATAGTAATCATTTGTTTCTAGGCTAAGGTCATGACTATTACAGTTTGATATTCAATTTATTGATAATAAAAGTGGATAAAACATGGACCTTATTTGTAGAATTTTTGTCCTAATCATGTTAACTTATTATGTATGAAGTGTAGACCTGTTGTATGACATATAGATACATTGTTTGGAATTTAGTTCATTGTGTTTTATTATCATGTAATATATATTAAGAATATAATCATAGCATATGAATTACAATATATAATCACATCCAACAAGTATGAAAAGTATGTGAATATTTGCAATTGGATTTGTCATATATTATATATTGAGAAGTATAGCTTGTACATCAATTTTTTGTTTAAGTGATAGCATTGCATGAAAAAGGTAAATAAATGATTTTTACTTTTAGACATACATGTTTCATCATTAGATATTAAAGTTCATAAATGAATGTTAACTTGTACGAGCAGACGTTAAGTTTTGTTGAGTGTTATTAACATTTATCCATAAGTGTTAACTGTCATAAAAGGTTATTAAGTTTTAACATTTAATGTTAATATTTGCCACTGATGTTAATAAGTATAATGGATATTAAGAATTTGAATGATTTGTTAAGAGTAAATATTTGTTTATTTAGGAAAATTGATGTTGTAAGTGATATCAGGCCTACGACATGTTTTGGATCGTACTATGCTTTCATGAAAAATCTTCAACAAAGAATGAAGAAGTGGCACTGGGATGCCTACAAGGGAAGTAACTTTGAACATTACGTCTTGTTAGGACCTCCAGCACTGATCGACCAACACTAGAGCATATGCTAAGTCATTACGTTGGTGAAAACGATGAGTTTTCTTTCCCCGATAAGAAAATCGGGTTGATGTTTTCAATCAAATTTGATGAGGAATGGGTCCAAAATCACACGGGCTTCCCTATTGATGGGAGTTGATTTATGGAAATAGAGAACCGCACAACCGGCTACGGAGGGAGTACTTTAAAGAAAAAAATAAATGCTAAAGGCAAAGGCAAAGGCAAAGGACAAAGATAAAGAAGATGCTGGTAGCATGTGAAGATATGTTGAAGAGTTACTGGACATACTTGTTGAGTCAACCTCAAAGAAGGATATTGAGGATTTTGTGCTGCTTCAGATTTTGTACCAGTGTGCAATGATTTGATGCCCTAACAGCTCACAAGGCATCCCAAGACAATTGTTTCAATATGTGGACAGTATTGAGAGAGTAAAAAATATTTCGTAGGGTAAATTTATTTTTGACAAGATGAAGAGAGACATTCAAATTGCTATGGAAGGAATGAGAAAGCCAGGGATTACATACGTACCTGGATGCATGCCATCATTCCTGTAAGTTGCATGTTCATATGGTTTGCTTTTTGTTTTAGTTATTAGCAGTTTTGATAACTATGATAAAAGTTAACATGCATCAGAAAACATGTACAAGATTATAAGTTAACAGAATATTGTAAAACTTAACATGTTAACATAAAACTTAATATATGAAAATGAAAGGTAATATTAAATTGTGATAGTTAACATGTACACCTGAATGTTAACATATAATAGTGAAAGTTAACCTCTAAGTGTGAAAGTTAGATATTTAGATTGATGTTGAACAAAGAGTTATGAAAGTTACAAAGAAAAATTATGACAAATATTTGTTGCTTCTACTCAATCTTTTTCATGTTATCTATAGTTTTATTAGTTTATAAAAGCTTAAAATTTCGTTAATTCTATTTTGACAGCTATGGTACTATGAGATGATAGGCATTCAAAAACCAGTCCTTAACTTGAGATGGAAGCCTCCATTGACTAATTGGGTAAGGGTTGGAGGGACGACTATCTCTTTGAGGAGAGATAAAATTGTATCCAAGGCAAGGAAAGAAAGCATTAAAATCGTAGATAAACCAATTTCTCCAAGCAGCCTATGGAGAGAGAAATACCCTCAAAGGGAGCCCAGTTGGAAGAAGAATGACATCTCTCATCGTGGGAAAAAAGAATCCCCCTCATCTCCAACAAGAGTAAATCTATAGAGCAATCACTACCAAAGAAGGTTGCTCAGCTGAAGAATCCCCCTCTCTACTAGACGAAGCCAAGTCTTCTGCTCAGTAGCTCTATTATCACCTAGTGGTGGGGTATCTATCGATGTCTCCTCTGATGTTACCTCCCGAATGGGTGTCTCTTCCCAAATGGGTGTCTCCAGCTGAGCCTGACTTGCTAACTACTCCTTAATCACTGCTTGTCGAGCTGCCAAAGGTGCTATGAGATCCACTAAGTACTACGAGGCCTGCTACGGCTCAGGCTCTTTATCATCTTGCTCAGCTCCCTAAGCACGAGTACCTCTACGTCTACGTCCTCTTCCCAACATCTATAAGTTTAGGGGTAGAGCTTGTTAAACATAGTAAATAGGATCTCAGGCATAAAGATAAAACATATATTAATAGGAAAGTAGTATTACTTATCATCCACCGCATGCCTTATACTTCAAAGAAAATAGTTCATCATAAAAAAAAATTTATAATTTTTGCGTATATATATATATATATATATATATATATATATATATATATATATATATATATGACGTCCTCACTCATGCTAGGAATTCCTAGCGGACTCTATACATGATTGTTAGAAAACTCTATCCTAGCTCCACAATACGACACAAGGATGATCCTATGGATATCGAAACTAGATCTCTGATACCAATTGTGACGCCCCAGGGTTCACATAAGGTTGTAGTCTAAGGTGGTTCCCAGAATGTTAAACCTGCCATACACCAACACCGTGTAACAACATGTTTCACCATCACAGTTACTATCTCTCTAGTGGAATCAACAAACAGGTGAAGGTACAAATAGAAAATAATAATAAAATAGAACAATGAAATAGAGTAATCAAAGGAGAAGTGTACAGATAACCAACATCATCAAGGCCCAACTAAAAATAAATAAAAATCTTTAAAAATGAAATAAATGTAGTATCTCTCGTCACAAGAGTAAAATGAAATCTCTCTAAGGCACTCAACCTCTACAATATAAAATTACAATCTCTAAAGTCTAAAAATAAACAACTACTGTGGAGCTCTATAAATAACTATAAATATAAAATAATATATAGAAGCTAAGATGCAACTACATCAACCTACGACTCTTCGTGCGCTTGACTCACTGTCTGAAAAGAAGGGAAACAACGAGTGTCAAAGTGGTAGCGAGATCATCTCCACCGCCCCAAGGGGAAAGCGTAGAAGTTTATAAGAAAATACTATTTAATACATATAGATATAAAATCATTCATATAATTCTAAATGGAGATTAGTATTTAAAAATCAACAATACGAGAATTAGTACGTCGAGCGAAATAATCCAAACAAGAAAATCTCATGTATATATCATGTCTCAAATTATGAATCGCTAAATACCAATCTAATTCTATGAATGAAAATAGTACATGAAAGAAAGTACAACAACCCTTAACCGTATAGAGCTAATATCACATCTCGAACTACCCTCAGGTAGTTGGCGCAGTCACAAGGAAATATCATCCAGCTCAAACATCACCATAGACCATACCATATATGCCATGTATCCAATGTGCACCCTACTCTTGGGTAATCTAACATGAAAGCAAACTATAACTATGTATATGTGTCTTTATCACATAACGATACCCTTGTAAGGTTCTCACAATATCATATGGATTTTACGTCCTTACTCAATTGTTCTACGATAATATGTTTTATCTCTCATATTCCAGATTATTCATCTAGATGATCATATCGCGAAGTATAGGCATATCAGCCCAACCCGAAAAGACCCCGATCATCTTTGAGTATTAGTACTGCCGAGGTCTCATTACGAGAAAAACATCCAAATACTCCTAGTGTGGTTCAGCCGAGGTCTCATTATGGGAAAAACGTCCACACTGACCATCCACAACTGATGAATCATGCATTATGTGTGTGTTATTCCAACACTATCAACTTAACATGTGTCATACATCTCAACTATTCATGTAAACTCATTTAGGAACATGTATTCAAGTGTTTCGTGCACATATCTTGATGTATGGATCTAATATCTCTTGTTCACAGACATCTCATGTGTTAAACAAGTCACAAATATCATAATACAATTTGGGTTGATCAAGAAAATCCCTCGAATCGAATGAATACGACTCAAAACATGCACATGCACAAACTCAAAAAAATAGGTCTTAGTAGTCGACTACTATACTGAGTAGTCGACTACTAGGAGCCCATCTAACAAATACGAACATTAGTCGACTACTTTGCTATGAAAAACACTTTTGTGAGTCACATCAGGAAAGGAGTAGTCCACTACTTATAATATTAGTCGACTACCCTGTGTTAAACAGATTCTGTTTCTCAGATTTTAAGTTTTTTATGATTCTAACTTGTTTAACTTTTTGTAAAACATGTATAAGACATTCTAATATCTTGATTAACATCTCTGAAGTTAATCTAACATATGAATCAAGAATTATAATATTAAATATTACATGTAAGCTTTAAACATGCATGAAAATATCAAAACATCGATAGACTCATCAAAACTTAGATAAATCACATGTTTAATTAGTTCCAGATCTTAATTTACCTTTGACTATTCGTTCATAAACGTTTAACACAAAAATATTGGATCTTGAACTCATATATTATAAAAGAACTATTTTTATACTCAAAATAGTTGATTAGGCTTAATAAATTCACATTAAAACTCAATAAAACAATTAAAAACGTAAGAGTTGGGTTAGTAGAGATGAAAATCATCTAAAAACTTATTGAAAACCTGAAGGATGCAAAACTAAATTAGATCACTAAGCCACATGCTAAATCCAAATCGAAATCTCGTTTGAAAAAGCTCTTGAACTCTCACAAAATTGATCTAGGGTTTAGGGGAGGAGAAGGTGGCTGCTAGGGTTTGAACACTCTTATAAAAAGAACTTAATTTTCATGAAAAACATGAGTTTATATAGTGGCAAACCCAAAAAACCCAAACAGACCCGAAATCCAAAAAGAAAACTGGAGAATCAGCCAGACTAGTCGACTACTACTCAGAGTAGTCGACTAATTGCCTTACTAGTCGAGTACTCTGGATAGTAGTCGACTACTAAGGTTACAAACAAACTGTTGTGCATATTTTGCGTTCGTGCATGTTTTGCCTCATTTCTCTCACATATATGAACCTCTTTGATCTTAAATCACTTGATATCTTACTCAAACATCATTTACTGATATTTATCATGCTAAATATCCACTTATCACAAATAATCACACATTAATTCAAATTATCACATATTATCTTACATTTTCTGGGTTTTACATGGATCCTTCTTTATATTGTGTTTTTATCTTTAATATATCCGCTTTGTACCTACACTTGATCATTGTTTGATTTTACTAGAAAGATATTACTGTGATGGTAAAACATGTTGTTGTACAGTGTTGGATGCATAGTAGGTTTGATACCATTGGGTTTACTTTGGACTGCAGCCATGTGTGAAACATGGGGTGGCATAGTTGGTATCAGAGCTCCAGTTCCAACATCCTTAGGATCATCCTGTGTCGAGTCATGGAGCTAGGATAGAGTTTCATAGTATTCATGTTTAGAGTCCGCTAGGAATTCCTAGATGAAGTGAGGCCGCAATATGCATAACTCAAAAAATTTGAGAAATTATTTTATGATAACCATCTTTCTTTGATTATAAAGTATGTTGTGGATAATATGTGACACTTTTTTCTACTGATATATATTATGTTATTTATGCTTGAGGCTTCATTTACTGTGTCTTATAAGATCTCCTCCTAAAATTTCAGATGTCAAGATGAGGACGTGGTCGAAGAGAATCCCGTGCTCAGGGAGCTGGGCAAATTGAGACAAAGCCCAAGTCGCAACAGGCTCCACAGTATCTGATCGACCTCATAGCACAGATTGCATTAAGGATGACAGCACTCGATGAGCAAGTGGCGAATCAGGTATCACCAGTGACACCAACTCCAGTGGTGCTGCCACCAACAACACATGTGCCCATTGTACAAGAGTCGCTAGAAGTTACACCACCATCAGCTATTGATAGAGCTGTAGAGAAGGAGTTTTGGCTCCGTTTGGTGGAGAGATACCAGAAGATGAGGGCACAAGGACTTCAGGGCGCATCAGATTCACTTGCAGCTCATAAGTGGAAGGAAAATGTAAGGAATATTCTAGATATGCTTAATGTCGACTTAGTACAGAAGCAGAGGTTGGTAGCTTTTAGCCTCAATGGTAACGCCGGAGGGTGGTATAGGATTCAATTCACACTAGAGCAGCGACTGACACTCACTTGGGAGGACTTCACTTACTTTTTCGATGAACAGTACGTTTCTTCCACAACAAAGGACGGGAAAGAGTTAGAGCTATCCAGATTGGAGCAGGGAGTCATGTCTGTAGCTGATTATGAGAGTAAATTCATGAGCTTACTTCAATTTACGGGCATGTGGCAGATAGGAGAGCATCAGGCTCAGTTGTTTCTGATGGGACTTCATCCAAGCCTTCACTGCTACTTTGTTTCTATATGATTCCACTCAGTACGAGAGGTAGCCGATGCTGCCATTTCACAAGAAATAGAGATCGTAATCTTTTAGAATAACAAGGAAGGCAACTCTAAATCAGGAGAGTCCAGGGATAAAGGCAAGGGAAAGAGATCTTTTTTAGGATCCGGAGGACCTCAGCAGCGGGGCAAGGGTTTTCAACAGTAGCAAGCCCTTATAAGAAGGGAACGCAGCAGAATTCTTGGGTGTTGCAGTAGAGCAAGATTTAGGATGCTTGTTATAACTGCAACAAGATTAGAGATAGGGCGAGGGATTATCGTAGTGCACCAGCAGGAGGCTAGAAGGGCAGAGGGAATAGCTAGCAACAGCAGAGTCGTGGGTAGGGTTAACAGTCGCAGGGCCATGCGTATGGCCAGCAGTAGAGGATTAAGCCGCCGCCACCGACCGTTCTAAGGATCGAGGGCCAGGTGCACACCATCCAGGAGATACCCTAGGGAAAGATGTTCCCATATGTTTCAGAGTCTACCGCACAGCAGCCTACATCTACTGGCAAGGTTTATGCAGTAGTGTCACGTGACCTTGGTGTGAGCAGGGACATAGTAGAAGGTACGTTCCTTGTGAACTCCTTCTCAACCCAGATTTTGTTTGATTCAAGAGCTTCGCATTCCTTTATATCCTATGCTTTCAAGGATAGACTTCAGCTAGATGCACAGCTATTAGACGTCCTTTGGTCAGTTTCTACTCCTTTAGGCAAGGTGTCCCTATTAGAGAGTATTTGCAGGAGATGCATTTTTAGTCTAGACGAGTCTGAGTTTATAATCGATTTGATCATCTTGCGCATATCTGAGTTTAATATTATTCTTAGTATGGATTGGCTATCATCCTACCACGTTAGTATCGACATCACAGGGCAACCAATTTACGGAGTTATTTCTGACATACGTTAAGGAGGTGATGTTGCGGGATCGGGGTGCCGATTTGAGGAGGTGATGTCCCTATTAGATAGTTCTTGATTGGGAGCCACTAAAGACCGTTACAGAGATTTGTAGCGTTTTAGGGCTAGTCGGTTACTACCAGAAATTCATACATAATTTTTCCAAAATTGTTACCCCGCTGACATACCTTACGAAGAAGGGTGTTCAATTTTTTTGAGGGCCAGAGTGTCAGAAAGCCTTTGAGACTTTAAAAGCAAAGTTGACTACAACACTAGTGTTGATCAACCCGAACAGTGACAAGATTTTTGTTGTCTACACGGATGCATCGTTATTTGGACTAGGTGGCGTGTTGATGTAGACTCAGAGAGTAGTTGCCTACATCTCGTGTCAGTTTTGGACTCATGAGTAGAATTATCCTACACAAGACTTGGAGTTGGCAGCGGTAGTCTTCGCTCTAAAGATGTGGAGACATTATCTTTATGGAGTTTAGTTCAAACTATTTACAGACCATCAGAGTATGAAGTATCTCTTCTCTTAGAAGGAACTCAACCAGTGACAGCGATGATGGGTCGAGTTCATCAAGGATTATGAGTTCGTGCTTCAGTATCATCCGGGGAAGGCTAACGTAGTAGCTGATGCTTTGAGCAGGATGCATCGTCATAGAGTTGCAGCCTTGAGGTGTTCATTATATTGAGATCTTCGTACACTCAGTCAGTTTGTCTTTAGGCTAGAGATTAGCGGATGCAACGCATTTTTAGGAGCACTAGCCGTACAGCCATCATGGATGGACAGAGTGATCAATGCTCAATCGGAGGACTCTTAGATTCAAACCCGAAAAGGGGAGATTTCTAAAGAACCCAAGACAGATTAGGCCATTGGAGCAGATGGGGGCCTTCGACTGAAGGGCTAACTAGTAGTGCCAAATAATTCGTAGTTGAAGAGGGATCTATTTGATGAGGCGTACCGTACCAGATACACTACATATCTGGGCACAACCAAGATGTATAAGGACTTAAAGAGGCACTTTTGGTGGAGCGGCATGCGTAAGGATGTTGCAGAGTATGTAGCTAAATGCTTTACCTGTTAGTAAGTAAAGGCATAACACCAGAGATCAGTGGGTACCCTATAGCCTTAACCATTCTTGAGTAAAAGTGAACAGATATTTCTACAGATTTCATTGTAGGATTGTTAAGGTCTAACAAAGAGAATGATTCCATTTGGTTGATTGTTGATCGATTGATAAAGTTAGCACACTTCCTACCATTTAAGACAACTCATACGACCGAGACTTACGCGAGGATCTTCCTTTAGGAGATTGTAAGATTACATGGAGTTCCCGGGACGATCATATCGGATTGTGGCTCAGTTTTCACATCACACTTTTGGAAGAGCTTCCAGGATTCTTTTAGGAGCTAGCTAGCTTATAGCAGTGTTTTTTACTCACAGATAGATGGTCAAATGGAGAGAGTTAATCTGATTTTGGAAGATATGCTGTGGACATGTGTGTTGGATTTCCAAGGGAGATGAGAGAATCACATACCATTAATTGAGTTTGCCTACAACAACAGTTACTAATCGACTATAGGTATGGCTCCTTACTAGGCCTTGTATAGGAGGTCTTGTAGATCTCTGATTTGTTGGGCAGAGCCGGAGAATAGCTTACTACTTAGACCAGATTTGGTTAGACAAACTTTAGAGAAAATAGCATTGATTCGTGAGCGTATTCTTATAGCACAAATCGACAAAAGAGCTACGCGGATCAGAGGTGACGACTGTTAGAGTTCTAAGTTGAGGACTATATTTTATTTAAAGTATCACCGATGAAGGGCGTCCGGCGGTTTGGCAGATAGGAAAAACTTGCCTTGAGATATATTGGACCGTTTAGAATTGTTTATTGTGTTGGAGCTGTTTCATACTGACTAGACCTTCTAGCGTCGATGTCTGAAGTGCACGATGTCTTTCATGTTTCTATGCTTAAGAAACACTTATGCGATGAGGAGTAGCAAAGAGTATTCGATACGCCAGATTTAGAGCTTCAGATGGATTTTGACCACCATTGAGATTCCAGTCACATTTTTGCTAGAAAGGAGAAGAAACTTAGAAATAAAGTTATTCCATTAGTCAAATTTCAGTGGAACCGAAAGGGAGATGAAGAGGCTTCTTGGGAGCGCGAGGAGGACATGTGTTGCGACTACTCACACCTGTTTGAGCAGGTATAATGATAAATTATGGTATTGTTTATGTTCATATTATCTGTATAGCCGTATTTACACTTTATGCTAGAATATGGGTATTAACACTTAGCTTCTAATCATTCAGAATATATAGTATATATATGGGGGGTTCCTTATTTGGATTTTTCACCCGACGTACTAGTTCTGTTTAATTAGGGGTTAAGTGAGAGTATTTGCATTCTAGATGTTAAGTGTAAATATTGCTTGTGATCTTGTTCTTGTGATTAATAGTATGAGATGTGTACGTGGGTGTTTTCTTATTTGGATTATTCCCTCATGCTGCTTTTCTCATATTATTAATCTCTAAGATACGATTACAGAATTTCAAGGACGAAATTCTTTTAGAGGGGGTGAATGTAAAACCTTGTAATTTTGAAAATATTATAAGAAATAGTAATAAATGATTTTTAATATGAGTGATACTATTCTGAGGTGAATGGGTATTATAATAATCAATTTGAGATCGATTAAGTACGTATATGACTATATATGAGTACAAACATGCACATGTGAACGAAAACCTATTGATTGAATTTATTTCTGGCTAGTCGACCAATCAAGGGGGGTCAGTCGACCGACGGGTGTACCCAAATCAGGTTTCAAGTTGGGTTGAATTGAGCCCAATTACATATGAGTATATATATATGCATGTTTTTCATGAAAATCTCTTATTTTTCATCAAAATTTGTGAACCCTACCAGCAACCATCCTCTCTCTAAACCCTAACCCTAGATTGTGAGTTTATGAGAGCTTTGTGAAGCAAATACTGAGAAAAGGATAAGATCTACGACGTTTGGTAAAGGAGGATCACGTTTCTTTCACGTCAGAGAGATCAAAATGAAATCAAAGGCAAGAACACCTTCCACCAAACCCATCCCTGTAAAATTTTAGATCTTTAATAAGTAGAATTTAAATATGATGTACAATATTTAATTTGATGCTTAGATCATAATCTTTTGATGAGTAATCTTAGATTTTTTGATTAGAACTTAACTCAATGAAAAAATCAGTAGATTTAATCACAAATCAACAAAAATGCATGATCATGATCATTAGTTTTTAGATTTAATATTAATTTACAAATTTAAATAGTTAAAACCCTAATTATCAAATTAATTAAGAGTCTTGATGATTAGGATGTTTAAACCATAGAATTATGAACCTAAGTGATTTGATCCTGTGTGACGCCCCTGGGTTCACACAAGGCTGCAGTCCAAGGTGAAATCAAGAATGTCAAACCTGTCATGCACTACACCGTGCAATAATACGTTTCACCATCACAATAAGTATCCATCTAGTGGAATCAGCAACAGGTGTAGGTACAAAACAGGCAAAAGAAAATATAATGGAACAGTAATAAACAATAGGTGATCTGAAGAAAATTAGTCATCACTGATATGAGTAAATAAATCTCTGAGAAGAAACAATATCTGAGCTGAATACAAATGTCTCGACACAGGGAGAAATAACATTTAGGAACCTCGCCTTTACAAAAACTAGAATAAACTCTCAATTGTTCATAAACAAAATTTATTGTGGAGTTCAAACATATACTAATAATATCTATGAATAACTGCTAGAGTAAATCCATCAACCTACGGCTCTCCGTGCACCTGGCTCGTTACCTGAAAGTGGGGAACAACGAGCGTCAAAGCTCTATAGCGGGTAACATCACAACCAACCCCAAGGGAGAGGGATCGTTGTATACAGAAAATACAGATAATATATAATAGATACAAAATCATTAGTCCTAACAAAGAGGGCTTTAATATTTAGGAATTTACAACACGAGCATAGGTACGTCGAGCGAAATTATCCAAACAAGGAAACCCTCATGTATATACCTCGTTATCTCAAGTTGCAAACCCTTAAATATCAAACCCAAGAGCTAGAACAGGAACAATAATAATAATAGGAAGAATCGTACACCCAAACTCCGAACTCATATACTATCTCATGTCACAACTCATGTACATGTCATGTACAGCATATACAGTATAAATGTCAAAATCAAGGTCTAAATTGATGTCCAACACATGGACTAAAATCAAAAGTAGTGGATGTCCAACACATAGACTGAAAGGTGGTTGTCCAACACATGGACTGAAAGTAAACGTCCAACACATAGACTAAAAGGTAAATGTCCAACACGAGGACTGAAATGGATTATAGTCCAACACGAGGACTTTAATGGATTATAGTCCAACACGAGGACTTCAATGGATTATAGTCCAACACGAGGACTGAAATGGATTATAGTCCAATACGAGGACTTTAATGGATTATAGTCCAACACGAGGACTTTAATGAATTATAGTCCAATACGAAGACTTCAATGGATTATAGTCCAACACGAGGACTGAACAAACTATGCCAATATCTAAGCGATATGCGAAAAGATAAACTTCACAACTTTCACACAAATAATTCTAACAAATAATTTGGCTGCACCAATCTGGCTGCCTACGTACCCTCTTTCTTAAGGGATCAAGCCTCCCGTAGTTCATCAAAGATATTCATACAAATATATGCAACTCTAGTTTACCGTTTATCACAACAAAACTAACACAATATGTCAATAGACCAAATCAGATCATAATCCCATTGGGATACACATATGCGTATTACAACATACTTATGACTATAAGTGTAACAATCGAGCGGCTCAAACTCCGCAAACACATCTCAAAACAACGCAAACAAACTTCAGAGAACAAGAAACTGAGGCAAACTGCCCAGGAAATGGTCTGCGCTACTGTTAGTAAAATAAGCATATCATTTGCTAGGAAAACTATTTTTAGAAATAGTTTTCTGTTTTGAAAACTAGATTCACACATATTTCAAATGGAACTAGTTTGGTTGAATTTGGAATTAATTTGTTATCTCAAATATCCAGTTAATCATCATACATGTGCAGCAGTTTTCCTGCAAGACATGTTGTTGGTAAAAAGAGTATATCTTTCTCTATACAAATCATTTTATAGATTTTCTTTCTATTTTAGAAACGAGATTCACATATATTCCATATGACACCAGTTTTATTCAATTTGAAGTTCAAAATCAAAACCAGGTTTCAGTTGAAGTTGATCACACGGGTTGCAGTTTTCTGCATGATATATCGTTACTAAAAAGACTATATATTTCTCAATATAAATCCTTTTTAAGATTTTCTTTCTGTTTTAAAAACTAGATTCACATATCTTTGATATGACACCAGTTTTGTTCAATTTGGAGTTTAAAATCAAAACCAGATTTCAGTTGAAGTTGATCACACGGGTTGCAGTTTTCTGCATGACATGTCGTTACTAAAAAGACTATATCTTTCTCAATATAAATCCTTTTTAACTTGTTAAAATTTCAACTAATTACTGAGAAGGTTTGGGTAGGAGATAATCTTGCCTTAAAGACGTGTGCAAGCCTCTGAAGATGATATGAAACGACCGCTTACCGCCAAACACCACAGATCTCACATTTCCTTCGATGTTCGCCTCACGAACTCTCCCAAAAAACACAAGATTTAAAGCTAGGGTTTTAGAGAGGAGGGTAGGGGCTGCTAGGATTTGGTATTCTGATGAAGATAGATCTTTTTTCGTGCACCAACATGTTTTTATATAGCAACAAACCCGATTCAAAAAGCCCAAACCCGAAACCTATTAGAATCTGGAAACATCCCGTCAGTCTACGATATTTTGGCTGTAACTTTCTCATACGAACTCAGAATAAGGTGATATAAGATTTGTTGGAAAGCTCTTGAAGAGACCTACAACTTTTCTCTTTTACATTTTTCCAAATTTCAACTGTATCTATATGTAAAATGCATATACTTTTAACTGGTGGTTTTTCCCAGATTCAGGCCCGTGTACGTGTGCATGATATCACTTCTATATTCACATATATACATTGAATTGATCTCAAATCAATTCCTAGCATACTCAAATATTGATAAATATCATTTATCATAATATAACATATTTATTATTATTTATTATAAAATAAAAATAAAAATTTAAAATTTTAGGGTTTTACATCCTGTTTAGGCTAATCCATTGTTAAGTAATTACGAAAGTTTAATCATGTTTTGCTTTACATGTTTACAAAATTCGATTTTGAGAAAAGTTACAAAATACAGAAACCTGTAAATATCCCGTATCAGTGCACATCGATCGACCGATCATGTTGATCAGTCGACTGATAGTGATTTACAGGTCTTTAACATATCCTTGGTTGGTCGACTAATCGGAAAGATCAGTCGATCGATAGACTGTCAAGTTTGAATCTTTCTTTTTGTTTGGTCGACTGACTCCTATCATCAGTCAACCGATAGTGGATTGTAGTGTTGTACATATTATGCACGTTCGTTGTAGGTCAACCGATGCTCAAGGGGAGTCGACCGACATGTGATATTGCCAATGAAGGTTTTTTTACACTTGTCTAGTTGTGAACATGAGGTTCAAGCCGTACGTACACACACGCGACCATGGATGTACACGTATAGAGTTTTAGCACACACTGATCTCCGAAAGAGGATAATTTCATGTATCATTTTGACCACAACTAGGAGATGATTATTTAGAATAGTATATGTGTATGAATAGATACCGTTGATGAGCACAGCTCAATACAGCTTACGGTAGTACGTCAGTATACCGATGAAGAAGGCTAGTGAGCCATATTTGCAAGATACCTGAATAGGTAGTCCGTTCTGCATGGTGATGCGATAAGGCTAGTGAGCTGTATTTAAAGGATACCTAAATTGGTAGTCCGTTCCGCATGGTGATACGATGAGGTTAATGAGCCATACTTGTAGGATGCTCGAGGAGGTAGTCCGTTCTACATGGTGATGCGATGAGGCTAGTGAACTGTATTTTCTTAGGATGCCTGAATAGGTAGTTCCTGTTAGACCCTAGAGGAGAGAGGGGTGATTAGGGCCTTATGCTAATTAATCTGATTTTATGCCAATTAAAACTAATTCAAAAATTATTCTTGCAAGATAGATATATAATATAATATAAACAAGAATATACAATATGAACTAAGGGATATATCCTAGCAAAGAGACATATGGTGAAATATATGCAAGGATATATAAACTAACACAAGGGTAAAACAATCTAAACTAAAGATACAATTGTGATAGGCAATATAAACAATGCAAACACACAATATGATCACGGAGTTCGGACCTTCCGTCCTACGTCTCCGCTCCACACTCCCGGGGAGAAATACACTATCACAACCGGGTTTTCTACACTAACCCGAATAACATTTACACCTTGTAATTTCATTCATGGAGTTCGCTCCCCACGACCTACGTCTCCGCTCCTCATCTCGTGGAGATTTCCACTACACACTCGGTTTTCTAGCTAACCGAAAACTTTATAATATCACAATATAATAAATTTATTCTCTATAATAGATGAGAACTCAATGTAGGCTCATACTCAATGTTACAATTCCACAACCCAAATTATACTATGAATGTAAATACAATAAGCTCAATAGGTTGTGTGTGTAAACAATGAGTAAATCAAAATCAAACTCAATTAAAGTACAACAAATATAAATATGACAATGCAAATGTAAACAAGCTAGATAATTGAGTTGAGAAAACTTCTCTAGAACAAGAGAGATGGAGATGTAAAGTGGAAAGCTTAAACCAAAGATGATCTCCTCTTCTTGTGAAACAATATTCACAAACTTAAAACTTTTAACCCACACTTAAACAAAACTTAAACTCTTGTAAAAACTTTTTTAAAACATCCCTTGGTTATAGAAAATAGTTATGGCAAATGGTTATATATAGGCTTGAAGAAAACAACTCAAAAAAACCCTAAAAACCCACTAAAAACGAAAATCAGCAAGTTAACGTTACTGTGCAACGGTAACTTTGGCTGTCGACCGTGGCGGTTGACCGCGAGAAATAAAACTATAAAATTAATCTTTGTACTGCAGACAGTTAACCGTGGTGGTTGACCATACTATAGCATGGTCAACTGTAGTGGTTTACTGTACTGTTCACGGATAGTTTCTGATTTTGACATATTCTAGAATTTTGTGTATCTGACTTTGTAAAATCAATTAAAAATAGTAAAATAACTCCAAAAGACATGAACTTTTGAGGAAATGTTCTAGACATGTAGATAAACATATTGGAGAAAGAATTTCTGAAATATCACTTCCCAGTTGAGAAAAATAAATGTTTAAAAATAGATATATAGTTTCTAAAAAAAACTGCAGAAAACTCAGTTTTGTAAATTCAATTAAAAATAACAAAACAACTCCAAAATTAGTAAAACTTGGGGAAATATTTGCATATATAATGATAAACATGTAAATAGATAACTTTTTTAAATTTCATTTCCCAATTGTAAAAACGCATCAGTTTTGCAAAAACATGCACGAACATGTGCACGAACATGAGCTTATTAACAACTTAATTTTGTAAATTCAAATAAACATAAAAAATTAACTCCAAAATTGATAAAACTTTAGAAAACATTTATAAACATGAAATTGAACATGTTAGAAAAAGAATTCTCAAATTGAGTTTCCCATTTGTGAAAACTCATGTATTTTGCAAGTGTGTCCAAAACATAAAAATGTGATATACATAAAATTTGATGTTTTGATATAAACAAAGTTTTGAAACCCTATGAAATAATTTTATAGACTTAATGAAATATGTATATAATGATTGTTAAATCCATAAATCAAAACTTGTGTATATATATAACTATATATATAAAACCAAATATGTGTGTGTATATATGATTGAGCTTAAAGTACTAACACACATAATATAAAACCTAAACTAAATATACCCAAGCTTGTGATCTTCAGCGAAGCTCTATCTTGGTACACTTGTGGATGAAGCTTGAACTTAAATCTTTAACTTGAATTGCGTAGGCTTCATACCACAATTCCGCCAACCTCCATTGGATATAATCGTAAATATGCAATTCCATCCATCCTCCAACTCGTTATTTGTCTACAATAAATAGAAATAAACCAACACTAGATAAACAATATTAGATGTAAATTGTTTATGAATCATCATCAAAACAAGAAGGCCAACAATCTCTCCCTTTTTGATGATGACAAACAATTTACAAAAAGGATATATGCATGAAAAAAATGAATATACAATATTATAATTATCATGCATATAAATAAAAAGAATATACTCATAATAACTCTCCCCCTTTGACAACATCAAAAAGGGGAAAAACAAAAGAATGAAGAGAGCGAAATCTTCCCCTACAAATAAGCATGGGTGAGTATAAATATATATATATATATATATATATATATATATATAT
>BQKN01062100.1:227589-249139 GCA_022839385.1 Asparagus kiusianus
CCTTTGAATATGATCGTTGAAGCGCAATTCCATCCATCCTCCAACGATGTTTTTTGTCTATAATAAATAAGAAAACACAAATACTAGACACCACCTAGTCAAAACATAAGGGCTAACACCACCTAGGAGTGATCTCCAGCAACGAACATTTGATGGTCTGGTCATTTGTTGGCACCCTTCGTGGGGCCACCTTTGATTGGTACTACCATCTCAAATCAGGAAGTATCAATAGCTAGAACAATATGGAAAACTCGTTCCTCAACAACTTCTTCGATGATGACACCGAAGTACCGATTGGAACCCTTTAGATGAGAAGCAAAAGGGCAGAGAGTAAGTTGATAGCTTTGTTAAACACTTTCAAAACAAGGTAATAAATTGCGGGGATCCTGTCATAGAGGAATTCATCTTATAGACATGCCCCAACAATCTCTCCATTGATGTGCTGGAAGCCCTGGGGGTTATGTCATCCACAACATGAAAAGAATTAAAATTACACGGGGAACAGGCCGAACACATTCTCAAAAGAAAAAAGCTTGAAAGAGGCTAACCAACAACTAACCCTCTGAACTCGAATTTTCTTCTTGTGGTAAGAGAAATGCACCTGTAACGGCTGTTGACGCTAATCAGACGTCATAACAGCAACCTCAGAAGCAGTGAAGGACTTCAGATTTGAGACTCTAAAAAGTGTACTCCTTCAAGGATGAAGAGGTTCCAGCTATCTTCAATTATCTCCTTGAAAATAACAAAATTAAGCTGCCACCTATTACAAATCAGGAGGAAGCAAACAACACTTCAGATCCAAAGTACTGTGCGTACCACTGGAGGATTTTTCATCCCACTAAGGCTTGTTGCACTCTCAAGAATAGCATTCAAGCCTTGGTTGATGCTGATATCATAACACCAAAATGAACCGCATGAGAATGGTCTCCTCCGATGAGTATAAGAGGTTAAACTGCTTATCCCATTCCTCCGATGGGTATACGAGGTTAAACTGCTTTCCTTATTTCCAACAACAGGAAGTTCCTAGAGAATATTACTCTTAATATTCTTAAGGATAACCCAACAATGTGGCCGAATACAATTGGATTCAGGTTTACTAAAGAGTTGGGGGTGGGATACCTTCGTGCATTCCTAAGAGAAGTTCTGGAAGGATACTACACGTGGTATTTTTAAGGATAACCCAAAACCGATTATTCATGGTGAAAACCAGTCATTAAAATAATTCATTCTTAATCATCATTAAGAACCTCCTACTATGGCTATTTAATCATTTCCAAGATGATTAAAACCATCCCACTGTGACTTTTGGAGCACTCTTTCATTGAGATGAGATTCAACAACTGCATATGGTTAATCTTTCATTAAGAAACTCTCAGGGTGTAATTGTGGAATGCTTGATGATTCACGGTCCTCCACCACAAAGTCCCTCACTAATCAAGTTAACTGATAATGGGTCCACCAAAATTCTTTTGGCTGAGTCTCTCACTGTGTTTGTACACTTAACACTCCCAATGTTGAAGTCCCAACACGATCCATGGTAATTATTAAACCCTTCGTGTTAAGTCCTGGCCGTTTGACACTAAAAAAACCACTAAGTGATTTGTGTGAGTCAACATTCCCAGTGTTATTTGTATCTTCAATCCCACTATTTCTTGGTCAAACCTTCCTATAATTAGGACCAAAACCAAAATCCCCTCTCGATTCCTTTCACGAACGAGAGGTTCACTTTCAAATCGAGCGATTAAACCTTCCTACAGTTAGAGTCATCTCAAACTTCCCACTTGGTCAAACCTTCCTACAGTTAGGGCCAAAACTGGAGTTCCCTCTCGATAAATGAGAAATCCACCTTCAGATTAGGTAATCAAACCTTCTGATAGTTACGGTTATCTAATTTTTTTTGAAGTAGAGATCCTACTTTGAGTTTTTTTGCATCTAGAAATTGAATATAAAATTTTTTCCTCTCCAGCATCGGGTTCGTGTTTGCCCTAAGAGAATACACCACCTTCCAACACCAAAATCTATGTCTTACGCGCATAAGGGACTTTATCTTGATCCCTAAATCGAGATAAGTCAGCATATAACACATACTGTAGGGTGGTCCGTTCCCGCAAAAATGACCAAATCTACATATTCAACGCCATAGCACCAAAAATCCATGTATTTTATGCATGGAGAATTTTATCATGATCCCTAAGTAGGGATAAATCAGTGCCTTACACGCGTTGCCGGTTAGTCTTTTACCATAAAAGAATAAAAGCCCACGTATTTAATATTGTGGCAGGCTGTTATTAATAACGCCAAAATCCGTGCTTGACACACACGGGGAATTTTATCCCAAATCCAAAGTAGGGATAAGTCAGCGCTTAACACACCTTGTCGGTTAGTTTTTACCGTAAAAAAGACAAAAGCCCATGTATTCAACATCATGGCAGGCTGTTATTAATAACGCCACGATCCGTGCCTTACACCTATGGGAAATTTTATCTTGAATCCTAAGTAGAGATAAGTCAACGTCTAACACACGTTATCAGTTAACCTTTCTCTGTGAAAAGAACGCTAGGATTCACGTCTGGGGATGTTATCTAAATTCCTAAATAGAGATAAGTATACGCCTAATACGCATTGCTGGTTAGCCTTTCCCCGTAAAAAGGATGAAGCTTATGTATTCAATATCATAGCACCAAGTCTAAGAGAGTTCATTCTTGTAGCACAACGTCACATGTTAACTAATTTAGATAATTCATATGCAAGTCTGATTCAAATGGTAATTGGTAAAGGTATATCAAATCCGTTGATAGCTAAGGGTTTGCCAAAAATCATAAAGTCTACGTCTAATGCACCTAACACGCGTTGCTGGGTAGTCTATTCCCGTGACAAATGACGAAGTCTATGTATTCAATATCATAGCATCAAGTGTAAGAGAGTTCATTCTTTTAGCATAACATCACCTGCGGAATGGACTTAAACAATCCCCATGCTAACCCGACTCAAACGATAGTCGATAAAGGCTCGTCAATCCCATTTATGGCTGAGGGTTTGCTAAAATATCCTATAAGTATTATGGTTATTTATTCTAAGCAGAATGAGTAATCATAATAAGGTACAAAAGTCACTGACGCACCAACTTTACCAGTCAGTCTCATGACTTGAACACCTAGGAGAACATTAAATCCAGCCGAAGTTTCCACGAAGGACCTCGGACGCATTTGAAGTGGTAGCCATATCAGCTCCAATAGCTGGTCTTATTACCAAAACTCCCCTATGGTTAAGAAAATAACTAGTGGGACATAAGAGTAAGATCCATACCTGCAGATGAACTAGCATTAACGGTTGATCATGCAACCTCTACACTTGGGCATGCCACACATTATAATGGTGGTCAAGCTTAAATTATGTAGACTCTAGTTAACATATGAGTATAACCCCCAGGGAGCTCAACCGCGATTCAGATGTAAACTCCCGACAAAGATAATCAGTTCAACATCAATACATATTAACACACCAACCTCAGTTCGAAACTTCAACAAATGGTCAGATGATAAACGCAGTGCCAGAAGAATTTTAGTTATTCGACAAAATACTAAATAGACTGAGAATTGGAGAAGTCAAGAGTTGAAGCCAATCATAAGTCATTTTACACCGACTGAAGGTTGGGCCTATCACATCCAAAGTATTTTAGACTTTTCTATAAAAGAAACGAGACTAGAACACTTTAGAGGGAGTATATGTAGGCGTCAAAAATTACCTATAGGTTCCCGCACGTAACTCGAGACAGAGAGAAGATGATGATCATTGTTATCCAAGTCAAAGAAGATTATTTAACATTGACAAGCGCATGAAGCAAATCAACGAAGCGTACGAGTTAACGGAACAACAAAATACATAAAACAACGAAACAAGATAAGTCCAGAAAAGTCAGAAGGTGAAAGACATCTTGGAAAACTCACATGTGCAGGTCACCCTAAGGTGACCCACGCAAGTGTGGGTCACCTTAAGGCGATCCGCACAGGGCCGCATGCTGACTCGCACTCAAAACCTCTAAAACTAGTTTTCAACTGTTTTCTCGGGATTTGTTCGTTTCAGAGCCTCTCAACTGCTTGGATATTATCCTTAAACGTGGATAGGCTATTGTTAACTGAAGATAATACCAAATCCTTTGTTCATATCCAAAAATAGTGCAACCGAAGCCTATAAATATAAACCTATGGCCCCTATTCACTGGATCTAAGATTCTATAAAAGAGGGCGAGGTGATGTCGGTTTGAAGAGTGCAATCCACGAATTTTAGATGAGGGCTAGTAGATCTTGGTGAATTCCAGCATAAAGAGAGAGCTGTTCAAAAGATCTGAGGTCCGTGCCAGCATACCTTGAGATCAAACTTGGTTTTGATCTCGAGAAGAGTAGTAATCTCACTTGGTTGAGATTATTTACTTCTGGAATTATTTCCTTTATGAAGAAAGAGCATTGATCTTTTATTTTGATCAAAGCATTGATCTTTTATTTTGATCAAAGCATTGATCTTTTATTTTAATCAACCGGATCTAATCCGTAATGGTCCACGGATAAACCCTGGTACAGACAAAGATCTTACGTAAACAGCAGGCGATAAACATATTTTGTGTGTTGTTTGAAAAGAGAGAGTTGTAATTTTTATTTTCATTGTGTAAGGAATCTTATAAAAAGTCATTCCTTTTAAACTTATTGTAAATGACTGAAGTTGTAATAAGTTTAGTAATGAATAAACCAACTTTCACCCTGAACACAGAGAAACAAGAAGAGAAGAGAGAGGGAGAGAAAGAAGAAGAGAAGAGAGAGGAAGAGAAAGAAGAAGAGAAGAAAGAGGAAGATAAAGAGGAGGAGAAAAAGGAGAATGTTGAAGATTCATCCTTGACAAACTCATTGCCGAGCCGGAGGAACAAGTTTATTGAAAGAGATCGAAGAAATTAGCTACAAAGGGTACAAGGGACCAAGTACTAGGATAAGGACGCAATCATAACTAGTCTGAATCCCATTCACTGACGAAAAGAAGAAGGAAGTTCGTGAAAGAGATAATTATAGTATCATACTAGAAGGATAATAAGAGGAAAATAATTAGGTACCACTGTAAGCCTGATGAATGCAGCTGGGATTTTCTGAAGAACAGGAAAATCAAGAAGAAGGAGGAGGCTCTTTTGAAGTTATTAAACGAGGGTATTCCTAATGTTGATGATTTTGGAATACACTTGGTTGATAGAGAAGGAACATTCGTTTACAACTTTAGAATATCTCATCATGTTGTAGCAAAGCTCACACTTGATGAGGACAGATGAGTCTCAAATTTTTGCAATAAAAAATTTGATCAGTAAGTTTAGTAATTCTCATTCATGTTTGGCTACATATTACTTATGATCTTTTATCCATTCACGTTAATGTTTGTGTATAAATGTTAAACATTTCCTAATATATGTTAACTTATGGACATTTATGTTAACGCTTGCTCGTACATGTTACCTTTCACTGTTAGATGTGCACGTTTATCAACAACTGCTAATATTTGTATCTTACTATTATATTTCCAAGTCGTGTGTTATTATCAATACGTTGAATAGTAGTATTGATTCTTTGGAGCTTCTTTATCTGCTACATGGAGGACGTATTGATGACCATGCAAGTTTAATATGTTAAATATATACATATCTGGATTTTTTTTGGTGTTGTATTGTTATGCAATTTAATTTTCATCTCTTGCATGGTAAATTTACAGGTCATTGAAGCTTTGATTAATAGAATAAGCACATGGTTAGAGAGATCGAAAATTACCTCCCTGAGCAAGAATTATGGGTTCGTATCAACTTACTTTTGCGTAAGCACTAGTTTCAAACCCTAACCATCTTTACATCTTGTTTATAATTGGCATAACATTATCTTCTTAGCAATACAGCATAGTCTTTATGCAAAGACTCCTGATTTTCCATATTTATACCACTACAACAAAATATAACATTGCCGACGAAACAAAAACGTCGGGAAAAGTTTAAAAAACGTCGGGAAAAATCTTTCCTGACGCAAAATGCAGCGTCACTAACACATCGCCAAAAGTGCGTCAAGGAAAATATTTAGCAACGCAAGTACACTATGTCGTCAAAAGTACACTTTTGGCGACGCGTCATGCGTCGGGAAAAGCATATCTTTTAGCGACATATAATATTTTGGGTCGGCAAAAGTATAGCTTTTAGCGAAGCTATCTTGCGTCGCCAAAAGTATAGCTTTTAGCGATGCTTCACTCTGCGTCACTAAAAGCTATACTTTTGGCGACGCAAAGATAGCGTCGCTAAAAGCTATACTTTTGCTGACGTAAGATAGCGTCGGCAAAAGTGCAGCTTTTAGCGACGCAGAGTGAAGCGTCGCTAAAAGCTATACTTTTGGCGACGCAAGATAGCGTCGGCAAAAGTATAATTTTTAACAACGGAAAAAAGTATAATTTTGTCGACACTAATTTGCATCGTCAAAAGTAATATCTTTTCTGTCAACTACAAGCCTACACTGAACCTGAACAACCACAAAAAATTTACTCTCATTCACATCAACAAAGAAACCAAACATCAAATTATACTCCAAACAAATTGCATATTATGATAAACAAAGAATTTGCTCCCATTGCAAAATAATTACATTCATTTCCAATTCCAAGTCAACACTCAAAGGCTTATTTAAATATTCTAGTTTGCCATATTCAGTGTTTTCTATTTCAGATAATGACATATTATAAGATTTATAGGAAACTAAACTAAGTTGAAAAAAAGAAAACTTGAAGTGAAAGAACAACATGATTAGTGAACCTCTTCACAAATGAAGGTATATTCTCTGGTAGAGTTTTTACGACTCTGTCTAACTCCTACATTTGTTGCTTTGCAGTCACTCTATTAGGGCCACAATACATATCCATAAGCTCTTTCATGTATGGTAGCCTTTCCATCAGTTCTTTGATTATTTCCTGTTAGAGATGTTAGAGATATCAGTTCTTTGATTAAACAGTCTTCTATATAGTTTAAAACAGAAGCAAGATTTTCAAGCAAATATCGGCTTGTATTAGTCATTGTTAGCCAATATCGACGTATATTGGTTTTGAGTTGAAAGTCTGTATAGAAATTAATTTTATCATAGTAGTTCTATCAATTGATTTCTTTTTTTACTCCCTGCAACATAGCTGATCTGCAGAAAAGATAGGATGCTCTGTAAGTGAAGAAAATACTAGTGAACCCTGATGTGTCAACAAAACAAAAGGCAACTTTAAGATGCATACTAACAAGCTGATCTGTAGAAAAGAAGACTGACAGAGTTGATTCCTGATGAATCCACCAATAGAGAAATGTTAAGCCTCACCATCTACATCCTCTCCACTTGAAGTGCTTGAATGGGAAGATCTTTGTAGTAATTACACTGATATCAACAAAAAATAACAGGATCAAGTTTAAGAAGAGATTACATGCTACAACAACAAGAAAAATTAATGAATTGGAAACACATAATATAGAAAGGCCTAAGGTCAACAGTTAATGGTACAAAAGAATTTAATGTTTATGTCGGTTTTACATTATATTGTCCATTCTTTTTCTAATTTGTTTTGCCTCCTATTGACATCCATGCTCAACAGTAAATGGTATTTGTGTCGCTTCTTGATAATTATTTCTAGTGTTACTCAGATTTATTTTTCATTTTATTTTGAAGAAAATGTGTTGAAACAGAAAACTCATCAATTTGAGTTTTAACCACTACCAGATCCTGTCTAATGCATAGCCTTTTATAGCATTACAAGAAATAAAATGATAGAAAAATATAACCAAGCATCCTCTTTATCTTGCCTTTTATAGCACACGCCTTTCATTATCCTCTTTATCTTGCCGTCCTGGTTCGCATCAACATCCTCGAATGTCTGTTCACGATGAGCACAAGGTTAGAACAAAATTTTACATGAAAATTTTTCCAATCAAAGCAATTCAAGATAAGTTTACTAGTAGTGCATTCAAAAACATTATCTACCTTATCTAAGATTAGCTCAATTGTGGCATCAGATACTCTTAAGTTCAGATTCAGATAGAAGCGCAATTAGCATCAGTTTAACCTGTAAAAAAGAATTGCAGGTGTGAGAATATGTAAAAAAATTCCCACAGCTTACACATTTTTTAAGGCTACACTTAGTTGTCGAATTGCACTAATTATCCCTTAACATTGAAATGTTTTGACATTAAAATGGCCAGAATACCTCCTCTTAACATTTACATACTAATTATCCCTGTATCATTGCTTAAAAAGATGATAAATATGCAATACACATGCATACATACACAACATATAGACATACATATATATATCCATACACATATGCACAACATAAAATCTTATGTACAGACAGCGAGCTTGGATAACCTTACCTTCACCAGCAGCGAGCTTGGATGTCTGAGATGCGAGGATGCAGCGACCGAAGAACTGCTAGAGGGAATTTTTATGACACCAACCAAGTAGTTAATTATTTTATTTCAACTGTTACATAAAAAAGGGAAAACATTCAGTTCTTATTTTTTGTAAATCTCAGAAAATCGGGATGCAAAATCACAGCCAAAGCTAATTTTTGGAACTAAAACAACAAGAAACAAAAAAACACTAAGCAAATACAGGTAATAACATACATGGAGCACAGTAAGTCCTTGCGACTTAAAGCACTTGTAGCAAGTTTTAAAAACATAGAGCTTGTTGTTTAAATTGAAATTAACAATGTCAAAAATCTTGTTATCAACAGGTTTGGATAGTCAACTAAGGATTAAAGAGCCATGGGCCCAATGGTACTTGCCCAGACGCAGATGGATGAGAACAAAATTGACAAATATAACACACATGTAACAAAGTCGAAGCAAGAGCTGTTACGAACTTCAATGAATACCATGGAAATATTGTGCCCATTTGAGACCAAGGATCTTAGTTCATGCTCCTGTTCAGACTCTGATGGAGTTTCAGCAACAGATTTCTCCTTTCCTTCTACTATAGCTGTAATTTCTCCCTTTGGATGTCGACTAGAGAATATTCTATTTGCTTCCCCCAAGGTGCCATGCCAAAACTGTTTCCAAGATGATATACATATCATTACCAATCTAGAAATTAAAAAAACCATACAGAATTACAGATACACGTCGTGATACTAATTGCACATAATCACATTATAAATCCATGTTAATAAACATAATGAATCAGTAAGCATGACCTTGCAAATCCATAAAAGATCTATCTAATAAAAGATATGCAATTAGACCACAATGTAGATGGCAGTTGTCTAGTTTCCTCCTCTATACAATCATAGTATTTATAATTGAATGTTGTAACTGAAGTTCAAAGCTTGAACAACATTAAACAAATAAATCATGTTAATTCTGCGTCCATTAAGGACCCCGGTGATGACTTCCAAACATTAAGGCCAATACAACAGGCGCCTCTACTAAAGTTTTGCCTTTTAGATGCTAAACCATGTAGAATCTCAACAAAGTAAAGGAAAAGAATAAGCTTGAATTCAACATTTCTACAAATTCGTTTCCACTATTTTTATGTTTACTCTTCTTTTATCTAAACATACACATTTAAAATTTTTAACAGAAAAAAGTTTACAGTATTTATGTTAGATCACACCCATCCTCAATATGTAAATTTAAAATAGCATAAAGATTGAAGCTTTACCCGTTTTCTTGAGCTCAAACACATCAATGAGCCCTAAAATCTACATTCAGACAACATATCATGAAATTTCAAATTAGTACACAATTCCTCTAGTAGATCATGTTGATTATTCTATCTACTTTAGGAGTAAGAAACTATCTTACAAAATACATATTTAAATATTTTATCAAAACCAATTTATATTTTTGCTATTAGACTACTCCCAACCTCAAAACCCAAATTTTAATAACATACAAGATCAAATCCGTACGCACCTTATCGCATTCAAACACAACAAGCAGCCGTATTCTCTACATTCACACTACAAATCATTAACTTTCTTGAAAATAATGTGCGTGTGGGTGTGGTTTTTTAACTCCCAAGGTTAAAGTAAAAATATCCATTTTAACAGAACAAATTTACAATCTTACTATCAAGTCATTCCCATCCTCAAAATCTAACTCACAATAACATGCAAAAAAACCGAATCAATATCCATTTTCTTACCCTCAAACACACACAAAGAACCCCTAAACTCTACATCCAGTCCAGAAATCATGAACTTTCCCACGATCACTTAAAATCCCCTAAATCCTACATTCACAAAAACTAAATTTGCTTTAACAGGAAAAATCAAATCTGTATCCATTTCCTTGCCCTCAAAAGCAACAAGCCGCTTAAAACTCCTAAACCCTAAACTTCCATTTTGCTAATACACATTCTATTAAAAATAATAATTTCAGCACAACAAATTTACATTTTGCTATTAGATTATTCATTAGCCCTAAACTCCACATTCAGAGAGCAAATCATTAACTTTCTTGAAATTACTTTGAAACCCCTAAAAAAGCCCTAGACTTACATCGCCCTTGAACCGGGGGAACGGAGGTCAATGCGGCCGCAGAAATCCATCCTCGGCGATGAGAACCAGCGACGCCAACGGCGGAGAGAGTGGTCGAAGATCGGTGGAGGAATCGGCCGCCGACGATGGAGGAGGAGGAGGATTGTCTAAGAGAGGAGGATTGTTTGGGGGTGATTTTCTGATGAGAGAGAGAACGGGGGTGGCGCTTTTGGCTCTTCGTGAAAATAAAAGAGGGGAATTTTCCCTCTCTTGTACGAGTGGGGAAAATTTCAGGGGCTGGGGGGTTTGGCGACACGGATAAATAAAGAAGCGTCGTAAAAAATATAACTTTTAGTGACGCCAATGAGATACGTTGGGAAAAGTATACTTTTAGCAACGTTAGCCTAATACGTCGCGATAAATGCATATTATTAGCGACGCTAATACTAAAACATTGCTAAAAACTATATTTTTGCCGACGAAAATGAAAAAACGTCAGAAAATCCATAACTTTTACCGACGCTAAGTTAAAACGTCGCTAATAGTATACAATTTTAGTGACGCTAATAATAAACGTCGGGAAAAATATATTTTTTGCCGGCGCTAACTAAAAGCGTCGGTAAAAACATAATTTTTGACGACGTATTTAACCATGTGTCAGGAAAAGTGCAATTTGTTGTAGTGTACACTTCATTTATACAAAAGCATGTTGCTACGAGCAAGAGTATACTCCTTATCCCCCTTGTGCGTCAGGACCACTGGCATGTTTCTGAAGTAAGGTTGGATGAGGATGTTGTTAAGCATTATAGCTCAGCTAGCCACAGTGCGTATATTAAACCAGTGAATAAAGTAATTAGTTTCATGGATCATATGAAGTCTTGTTTTGATCTCCATAATGTTTGGAGAAAGTTCAGATATGAAGCCCTCCCTTGCGAGTAATAGTTTAGAATGTTAGTATTTCACAAATTTATTCTTTTACATTTTATCTAGCATTATATATCTAACTAGTTTGCTACTTTATATCATGTAGTTTTGATTATGGAATTTTCATTCCCTTATATATGAAGGCTATAATTCGTGGGGTTGATATGATTCGAGTAACTACTCCCGATGACGAGTCAGACGTCATCCGTTCCAAGCTTACAGCTGAACTTCTAATAGAAGGATGGGAACAAAAGAAGCAAGCATAGACATTAGATAAGGATAGAAGAAAGTTGTTATAAAAATTAATTGATTGAACAGATAAGGATGGGAACAAAATTTGTGTGCATATTTATATTGTGTATATTAATTTAGTTATGTAAACAATTGGTGTGGATGACAAACTACGCATCAAGCTTGACCATTCTTATTGTTATTGTATTTATGGTATTTTTTCCACTATATATCGATGTTTTGTTTTGATACAACATATATTTAACAGGAACAAATGAAAAAAACTACATGTTCACCTGAATGTCAGCAAGATAAGCTAGTAATTAACATGTAAGTCTGACAAGTTATCATATACCGCTAAAAGTTAACACGTTCCGCTAAAAGTTAACCATTTTTGATAAAAGTTAGTGTGACGCTCTTGATTTCACACAAGGCTGCAGTCCAAGGTGAATCCAAGGATGTCAAACCTACCATGCACCCACACAGTACAACAACATGTTTCACCATCATAGAAATATCTCCCTAATGGAATCAATAATAAACAAGTATAGGTACATAGCAGATAGAACAAAGTAATCATGTAATGAACAAGAATAAAGAAATGAGAGAATCCAATAATAATATAATCATGTTCCAACTGAGTTAAATGAAGCGCAACTGATAAACTAAAACCAATGTGAAGTATCTTGATACATAGAGTCCAATAAAGTAGTACTAAGGCATTCATCCTTTACAAAATGAAATACAACTCTAATGTCCGGAAGTAAACCATAACTACGGTGGGGCTCTAAGTAAACTACTAATATGAATAATGATGGAAGCTAAACTGCATCAATATCAACCTGTGACTCTCCGTGTGCCTGACTTGCTGCCTGACAAGAGGGGAAACAACGAGCGTCAAAGCACTAACGAGATTATCTCCACCGCCCATGGGGGGAGAGGGTTAGGAGTATATATGAAAATACTAGTTAGTACATATAGATATAAAATCATCTATCTTAAACTAAGTAGAAATTAACATTTAGAAATTCACAATACGAGAATGGGTACGTCGAGCAAAATAATCCAAACAAGAAAACCCTCATGTATATACCCCGTATCTCAAATTGTGAATCGGTAAATACTAACTCCAAATCCTATAAATAAAACAACAAAAAAAGAAATACAAATTCAAACCGCAACCAATACAAGTCAGGTCAAATCCTCATACTACCCTCGGGTAGTGGCACAGTTACAGATATAACATCCGATAATAGGAACTCACATAGAATATACCATGCATAACAACCTTAGTCTTATACCCTACTCTCGGGGTAAATATCACGGGAGCATGAATGCAGTATGTGTAAAACTTTATCAGAAATAACGATGCTTTTGTATGGCGCTCACAATATCCTGTGACGTCACCACCTTGCTCAATCGCCCTGCGGAATGTAAGCATATTAGCCTAATCCGAAATAATGTATCATAGTGTGTAGTCTGCCACGATCTCATTGTAGCAAACAAACTAATCCACTATGAGTGTAGTCTCCCACGATCTCACTATAGGATACCAATTAACCCACTCAAGTATTCACAATATGATGAAATGCAAAATGCGCCGTTCTCTATCATGACAAATCAAAATATAGAATTACATACCTCCAAATGCGCGTGCATGCTCAAATTCCAGATGCGTGTGCTCTAGTGGTAAAGTACGTGTTTTTATGTGCGCACCCGAACCTCGTGTTCGTAATTATCTCACATGATACAAACATCAAGTTCATAATTCACAAGCTAACATAGACCGGTCGACTGATGTATCTTCATCGATCGATCGGCGACATACACAAAATATACACATAGCCACACAACCTTGATCGATCGACTGATGCTTGTGCTTCAGTCAACCAACACGAGTTTAGCTTTTAGATTCCTATAAATTATATCAGGTGACATGTGCATTTTGTTTCTATCCATTAAATATTGATATTAATCAATTAAAACACATATATAAATTCTTGCTTAATGTTATTAGGGTTCACTTAGCAACATAAATCACAATTATCAAGTTTGAGTGTATTCTATAAACTCTAGCATGATCATGTTCATAAGAAACATCATGAAAATAATAATTCTCAACAAAAACTCATATTAAATTTATTTTAGAACTTGAATCCAAATCAAAGAATCTGTTTTATAACTTTTTAAAACAAAAAGATCAATTCTTTGGATCCTATAGTTTTAAAGAACAATCTTTATACTTAAACTAGGTTTTAAGGCTTAATAAAATCAAATAAAACTCAGCAAAAACTAAATAAAAATAGGGATGGGATTAGAGGAGATGAAAACTTACCTCAAAACTCGTTAGAATCACTAAAAGTGCAAGAAAACACGATCTCCTTCGACAAACGCTGACGATCTCACCCTCTTCTCAGTATTTACTTCACAAAGCTCTTCAAAATCACCAAAATATGATCTAGGGTTTTTGAGGGGAGAGGGTGGCTACTAAGGTTCAGAAATATGATGTAAAAGAGAGATTTTTGTGAAATATACCTGTTTGGTGGAAATTTTGTTTTTAGACAGCCTACAATATCCATATATATATATATATATATATATATATATAGGCAAACCAGAAACAATTCAAAAAGATTTGAGTCCAAATAAGACTGGGAAACTAGCTCCGTCAATCAACTGATTGCTTACCATCAGTAGACTGATGAGCTCCTATCAGTCGACTGATAGGCAAGCAAAAGCTAACTTACCCGAGGTATTTTTTGGCCTACAGGTTTTGCATGTGTGTGCATGTTTTCACTTGTTTTGTGCTTGTTTAACACTTGTATGCTCTCATATATACACTTAATTAATCTCAAATCAATTACTAACATACTCATTCATCAATAAATGACATTTATCATAATATAACTCATTTATTTTATTTACCATAGTATTTTAAAAAATTACAGGGTTTTACATTCACCTCCCTTTAAAAGATTTCATCCTTAAAATTTCTCAATCGTATCTTAGAGATTAATAATACGAGAAAAGCGTGTTGAGGGGATAATCCATACAAGGAAACCCTCACGTACACATCTCGTACCATTAATCTCCAGATATGAATCACAAGCGATATTTATACTTAAAAATCTAGAATGCAAATATTCCTACTTAACCCCTAATTAAACGAAACAAGTACGTCGGGTGAAAAATCCAAACAAGGAACCCTCCATGTATATACCATGTTTTTCGAATGATTAGGAGCTAAGTGTTAATATCCACATTCTAGCATTAAATGCAAATGTAGCTATTAAGATAAATAAACACAAACAAATCATAGTTTACATTATACCAGCTCAAACAGGTGCGGATAGTCACGACGCATATCCTCCTCGCGTTCTCAAAAAGCTTCCTCAGCTCCTTTCTGGTTCCACTGAACTTTGACCAATGGGATCACTTTATTTCTAAATCTCTTATCTTCTCTAGCATGAATACGAACTAGGATCTCAATGGTGGTCAAATCTGCATGAAGCTTAACCTCTGGCGCATCTAGCACTCTCTGTTGCTCGTCGTCTCATAAATGCTTTTTTGAGCATCGAAACATGACAAATGTTGTGCACATCGAATATCGATGCTGGAAAATCTAGTTGGAACGAGACAGCTCCAACATATTCCACAATCCAGGATGGTCCTATGAATCTCAGGGCAACCTTTCCCCGCCTGCCAAATCGTTGAACTCCCTTCATAGGTGACACCTTCAACAAAACAAAATCTCCAACCTAGAACTGTAAAGGTCATCTTCTCTGATCTGCTTAGCTCTTGTGCCAACTCTAGGCTATGAGAATATGCTTTAGAATTAATGCTACTTTCTCTGTAGTTTGCCTCATGAGCTCTTGCCCAAGAAATAAGCTGTCCTCCGGCACTGCCTAACAAATCGGGGATCTACAAGGTCTCCCATACAAAGCTTCATAAGGAGCAATACCTATAGTTGCTTGATAACTATTATTATAGTCAAACTCAATCAATGGAATATGATCCTCCCAGCTGCTGTGAAAATCGATAACACAGGCTCGCAACATGTCCTCCAACACTTGGTCCACTCTCTCTATTTTCCCATTTGTTTGCGGGTAAAAAACACTACTATATGATAGCTGGCCGCCAAAAGAATTTTGGAAGCTCTTTTTGAAATATAAAGTGAAAACTGAGCCTCGATCTGACACGATCATCTCCAAAACTCCATGCAATCGTACAATCTCCCAGATAAAAATCCTCACATAAGTCTCCACTGTACAAGTAGTCTTGATGGGTAGGAAGTGTGCCGACTTTGTCAATCGATCAACAATCACCCAAATTGAATTGTTCCCTTTGCTAGACCTTGGCAAGCCCATAATAAAATCCATAGAATTATCTATCCACTTTCACTCAAGAATGAGTAAAGGTTGCGGGGTACCCGCGGGTGTCTGATGTTCTGTCTTCACTTGCTGACAGATAAAGTATTTTACTACGTAGTCTGTAGTATCCCTATGCATGCCGCTCCACCAAAAATGTCTCTTCAGGTCCTTATACACTTTGGTTGTGCCTGGATGCACTGTGTACCTGGTGCGATGTGCCTTATCAAATAATTCCTTCTTCAACTATAGAATATATAGCACCACTAGTCAGCCTTTCATTTGAAGGCCCCTGTCTAATCTGATGGTCTAATTAGCCTTGGGTTCTTTGGAATATCCCACTTTCGAGTTTGAATCAAAGAGTCCTCTGCCTGAGCACTAATCACTCTATCAGTCCCTGATGGATGTATGACTAAAGCTCCCAAAAATGTGCTACTCCTGCTAATCTCCGGCCTAAAGTCAAACTGACTAAGAGTGAGAAAATCTTGATACAATGTGCAACTTAAAGCTGCAAGCCTGTGATGACGCTTCCTACTCATTGCGTCTGCTACAATGTTTGCCTTACCCGAATGATACTACAATGAGAACTCGTAATCCTAGATGAACTCAACTCATCGCTGCTACCTCTGGTTATGTTCCTTCTGATAGAAGAGGTATTTCAGACTCTGATGATTTGTAAACAGTTCGAACTGAACTCTATAAAGATAATGTCTCCACGTCTTCAATGCAAAGACTACCGCTACTAACTCTAAATCATGGATGGGATAATTTTGCTCATGAGTCCTCAGTTGCCATAAAATGTAAGATACTACTCTCTGGGTCTACATCAAAACGCCTCCTAATCCCAACAAAGATGCATCTAGGTAAACAACAAAAGTCTTATCACTGCTCGGGATGATAAAACTGGTACCGTAGTCAACTTGGTCTTCAAAGTCTCAAAGGTCTTCTGGCATTTTGGTCCCCAAACAAACTATACACCCTTCTTCGTAAGGCGTGTCAATAGGGTAGCAATCTTTGAAAAGTCCTGGATAAACTTCTTGTAATAGACGGCAAGACCTAAGAAGCTATAAATATCTGTCACGATCTTCGACGGCTCCCAATCAAGAACTGCTTCCATTTTAGCTAGATCTACCGCAATGCCCTCCTTACTAATAACATGGCCCAAAATCTAACTTCTGATAGCCGAAACTCAAACTTGCTAAACTTTGCATATAACCGGTGCTCCCGTAAAGTTCGCAACGGTAGACGAAGGTGCTGCTCATGCTCGCCTCTGATCTTGAATAGTTGAGGATATCATCAATGAAAACAATCATGAACTGGTCCAAGTAAGGATGGAAAATCTGGTTCATCAAATCCATAAATACTATGGGTACATTGGTTAGCACAAATGGCATAACAAGGAACTCAAAAGACTCATATCGAGTTAGAAAGGCGGTTTTGGGAATATCCATCTTTCGAATCTGTAACTGATGATAGCTAGAATGAAGATCAATCTTCGAGAAACACTACACTCTCTGCAACTAGTCAAATAAGTTATCAATCCTCAGGAGTGGATACCTGTTCTGGATTGTGACCTTATTCAACTCGTGATAATTGATACACAATCGAAGGTTGTTGTCCTTCTTCTTCATGAAAAGGACCGGTGCTCCCTACGAAAAATGATTCTGATGAATGAAACCCTGAGCAATGAATTCATCTAACTAAATTTGTAGCTCCCTCATCTCAGTAGGTGCCATACGATAAGGTGCACGTGAGATCGGTGTCGTGCTCGGCTACAACTTGATGTAGAACTCAACCTCTCTCACTGGAGATAATTCAGGTATGTCCTAAAAGACATCCTGATACTCTGAGATGACTCTGGTCTCACTCAAATTGGCACCCCGATCCTGCATCATCACCTCCTCGAGCTATATTAGAAATAACTCCGCAAACTAGTTGCCCTATGAGGTCACTACAACAAACTCGATCCTATCGGACGCTCGCAAGCTGACTATTTTCATAAAATAGTCGATACTAACATAGTAGGATGATAACCAATCTATACGAAGAATCATATCGAACTTAGACATATGCAAAATGATCAAATCAATAACGAACTCAGACTCGTCTAAGCTGATAATGCATCTCTTACAGATACTCTTTAAGAGGGATACTTCTCCCAAAGGAGTAGAAACTGGTAGAGGAATATCTAAGGGCTGTGCTACAAGCTGGAGTCTAGTCATGAAAGCATAGGAGATGAATGAATATGAAGCTCCTGAATCGAAAAGAATACGAGCTGGGAAGGAATTCACATGGAATGTACCTTCCACTACGGTCCCACTCACACCGTGATCACATGGTACTACTTCATACACTCTACCCAAAGCTATGATCTGCTGTCCTAAAAGCTCTGTGGTTCTGTTAATGACTGGTGGTGGCAATGGTGTAACCATCGGTGATGCTTCTGTTATAGGCACGGTTGGTGCCACCGGTGGTGGAACTTCAGATGATGGTATTGCTGGCAGAGTCTAGTTTGCTATTTGCTCCTCTAGTACTACTAGTCTACCTACAATTAGGGCAATGAGGTTAATCAGATACTATTGAACTTGCTGCGGCTCGGCTCTGACTCAGCTTGCCCAGCTCATCCTAACATCTATAATTTTAGGAAAAGAGCTTATAAGACACAATAAATAAGACCTCTAGCAAAATAACGTATCATATAATAATAGGTAAATCATATAATATATCATTCATGTAAATACTTTTTAATCAAAGTAAGATAGTTATCGTAAAAAATTGTAATTTTTGAGGTATACGTATAACGTCCTCACACAATCTAGGAATTTCTAACGGACTCTATGTATGAATCCTAGAAAACTCTATCCTAGCTCCACGACTCGACACAAGATGATCCTAAGGATGTCAGAACTAGAGCTCTGATACCTACTGTGACGCCCCTGATTTTACACAAGGCTGCAGTCCAAGGTGAACCGAAGAATGTCAAACCTGCCATGCACCCACACAGTATAACAACACATTTTACCATCACAGAAATCTCTCTAGTGGAATTAATAATAAATAAGTATAGGTACATAGCAGATAGAACAAAGTAATACTGTAATGAACATGAATAAAGAAATGAGAGAATCCAATAATAACATAATCATGTTCCAACTGAATCAAATGAAGCGCAACTCATAAACTAAAACCAATGTGAAGTATCTTGATATATAGAGTCAAATAAAGTAGTACTAAGGCACTCATCCTTTACAAAATAAAATACAACTCTAATGTCTGGAAGTAAACCATAACTACGGTAGGGCTCTAAGTAAACTACTAATATGAATAATGATGGAAGCTAAACTGCATCACCATCAACCTATGATTCTCCGTGCACCTGACTCACTACCTAAAAAGAGGAGAAATAACGAGCGTCAAAGCGCTAACGAGATTATCCCCACCGCCCATAGGGGGAGCAGGTTAGGAGTATATATGAAAATACTAGTGAGTATATATAGATATAAAATCATCTATACCGAACTAAGTGAAAATTGATATTTAGAAATTCACAATACGAGAATAGGTATGTCGAGCAAAATAATCCAAATAAGAAAACCCTCATGTATATACCTCATATCTCATATTGTGAATCGCTAAATACTAACTCCAAATCCTCTAAATAAAATAATGAAAGAAGAAATACAAATTCAAACCGCAACCAATACAAGCCAAGTCAAATCCTCACACTACTCTCGGGTAGTGGCACAGTTACAGAAATAATATCCGATAAAAGGAACTAACATGTAATATACAATATATAACAACCTCAGTCTTATACCCTACTCTTAGGGTAAATATCATAGGAGCATGAATGCAGTCTGTGTAATACTGTATCAGAAATAACGATGCTTTTGTAAGGCGCTCACAATATGCTGTGACGTCACCACCTTACTTAATCGTCCTGCGGAATGTAGGCATATCAACGCAATTCGGAATGATAAATCATAGAGTGTAGTCTGCCACAGTCTCATTATAGCATACCAACTAACCCACTCTAAGTGTAGTCTACCACGGCCTCAT
This sequence comes from Asparagus kiusianus, assembly GCA_022839385.1. Taxonomy (NCBI): domain Eukaryota; kingdom Viridiplantae; phylum Streptophyta; class Magnoliopsida; order Asparagales; family Asparagaceae; genus Asparagus; species Asparagus kiusianus. Next base: position 247,692 of record BQKN01062100.1, read on the forward strand.
TGCAGGATACCAACTAACCCACTCAAGCATCCATAATATGATGAAATGCAAAATGTTTCATTCTCTATCATAACAAATCAAAATATAGAATAAGCACACAGTGATATTACTCAATCGTCGTTCTCTGAGTGTGGTCTCTCACGGCCTCCAAACGCGCGTGCATGCTTAAATTCCAGATACGTGTGCTCCAGTGGTCAAGCATGTGTTTCTATGTGCGGACCCGAACCTCGTGTTCGCAATTATCTCACATGATACAAACATCAAGTTCACAATTCACAAGCTAACATAGACTGCTCGACTGATGTATCTTCATCAGTCGACCGGTGGCATACACAAAACATACGCATAGCCACACAGCCTTGATCAATCGACTAATGATTGTGCTTCAGTCGACCGATACGAAGTTAGCTTTCATATTCCTGTAAATTAGTTCGGGTGACATGTGGATTTTGTTTCTATCTCTTGAACATTGATATTAATCAATTAAATAAAATTCTTGTTTAATGTTATTAGGGTTCACTTAACAACATAAATCATAATTATCAAGTTTAAGTGTATTCTATAAACTCTAGCATGATCATGCTCATAAGAAACATCATGAAAACCATAATTCTCAACAAAAAGATCAATTCTTTGTATCCTATAGTTTCAAAGAATAATTTTTATACTTAAACTAGGTTTTAAGGCTCAATAAAGTCAAATAAAACTTAGCAAAAACCAAATAAAAATAGGGATGAGATTGGAGGAGATGAAACTCGCCTCAAAACTCGCTAGAATCCCCAAAGGTGCAAGAAAAAATGATGTCCTTCGACAAATGCCGATGATCTCACCCTCTTCTCGGTATTTACTTCACAAAAATCTTCAAAATCACTAAAATATGATCTAGGGTTTTTGAGGAGAGAGGGTGGCTGATAGGGTTCAGAAATATGTTGTAAAAGAGAGATTTTTGTGAAATATATTCATATATATATATATATAGGCAAACCCGAAACAATTTAAAAAGACCCGAATCCAAATAAGACTAGGACACTAACGTCGACTGATAAGCAAGCATCAGTTTACTTACCGGAGACATTTTCCAGCCTACAGGTTTTGCATGTGTGTGCATGTTTTCACTTGTTTTGTGCATCTTTAACACTTGTATGCTCTCATATATACACTTAATTGATCTCAAATAAATTACTAATATACTCATTCTTTAGTAAATGATATTTATCATAATATAACTAATTTATTACTATTTACCGTAGTACTTTAAAAAATTACAGGGTTTTACAGTTAGCATAAAGAGCTGAAGGCTAACATGTTCACGTGAATGTTAGCTTATTGAGATGAAAGTTAACATGTTCATCTCAAACATAACATGTACCTCTGAATGATAACATTTTCACTTCACAGGTAACATCGGGATCTAGCATGTTCATAAGAACTATACATATTCAGCTGAA